>JASCZI010031772.1:1429-12290 GCA_036250425.1 Stylosanthes scabra
TGCAACAAGAACTGTATTGTTTGGAGTTCTGTAGTTCAAGTTATTATCACTTTAGTGCACAAAGGTCATGATTGACAACATGCACTAAGTTTTAAACTAACTTGGTTATAAAACATTTACGGCCATAGTTTTCGTAAAACCTTTTCTTTAAAAACATTTTCTTGTGTGTGTGTGAGAGAGATAATTTAATTTGGTTCTTGACAAGAGTTTACCTAAGTCCTAAGACTCTAAAACGTCTTTAACTTTGCGGACTTTGTGTTCTTGTCGTAGTTGTTGTTTTGCTTTCAAGTGGATCCTCAAATCTTTCGATGGTTGTCATCAATTCCATAATGGTTGTCATTCATCAAAACCTAATCATAAAACATTGCATGCATATTGTAACATGGTTTACAGGTTGGCGCCTGAACTTTCGCACCTTTTCTTTGCATACAATAGTATCATTCCCTAAGAACCACAGACAGTACATTCAAGCAGCGATAGAGATTCTCAGAGACTACCAATTAGCTTCGGGATAGAGAATTAACTTGGACAAGTCGGAGATTTCCTTTAGCCGAAACGTGCCTCCTATCAGACAGATGCTTATACAAGACTGGTTCAACATTAAGGCGGTGGAATCTCACTCAAAATACTTGGGGCTACCAATAATTGTCGGCAGATCCAAGAAGTAGATTTTTGAGTTCATCCAAGAAAGGACCTGAAAGAAGTTAAAGGGCTGGAAAGAAAAATCTTTATCAAAATTGGGAAAAGAGGTGTTAATCAAATCTGATGCACAATCTATCCCAACCTATATTATGAGTTGTTTTCAACTCCCAAAGAGTTTATGCAATCACTTAGAGAGAATGATAAGCAACTTTTATTGGGGTAGCAAGGAGGGAGAGAGAAAGATTCTCTTGGTCTCGTTGAATAAAATGTGCAATTCTAAGGATGATGGAGGGCTTGGATTCAGATGCTTTGAAGCTTTCAACCAAGCTTTGCTTGCAAAACAAGGCTGGCGCCTAACCACAAACAAAAGTTCCCTAATTGCAAACATTTTAAAAGCCAAATACTATCCCAAGAAGAGTTTATTAGGAGCAGACAGGGATACAACCCAAGCTACACTTGGACAAGTATATTGGGAGCAAGGAGTGTGTTAGAGCTGGGAAGAGTTTGGAAAATAGGCAACGGCAAAGACACCAAAATTTGGAAAGATCCTTGGCTTCCTAATCAAAACGATTTCAAGATTTGGAGCCCCAGAACCGGTTTTGAGAAGGAAGCCACTGTGGACAACCTGATCACTAAAGAACAATACTGCTGGAACCAACAATTAATCAGAGACACCTTCCTACCTTTTGAAGAAAACCAAATTCTAGCAATTCCAATTGATATGCAAAGTAATCAAGACTCATACTACTAGAAATTCAACAAGAAAGGAGAATGTGAAGTGAAGTCTGCTTACCACAATATTAGAGCACAAAACCGTGGAGCCAGCCAAAGCAACAATCCCAGCGACCAAGACAAACACATATGGAAGCAATTGTGGAAAATGAAGATAGCCCCAAGAACTTTGAACTTCATATGGAGAGTGATGCACAACTCATTGCCAACAAAAGCTAACCTACAGAGAAGAGGGGTCAGAACAGACCCAACTTGCCCTAGATGTTTAGAAAGAGAGGAGAACGAAACTCACCTGTTTAGAGAGTGCCAATGGTCTCAATGTTTCTGGTTCTCTTCTCCCTTCATCCTTCAAACAGAGACGGCTCATGGAATCCCCCTCTTGGATTGGATTCTCGCAACAAAGGATGAAATTGAAAAAGAGAAAAGAGGATTCTTTCTTTGCTGCGTCCATAGCCTTTAGTTCGGCAAAATAAAAATTGTTGTTTAATAGGATCCTCATTCTGTCGGACGCCCTCCTCGATAGCGCCTTCTCCTCGTTCTCAGAAGCATCCTCCGTCTCCAGTTTGTAGCGCCAATTCACCGAACCTCCAAGGGGAAGCCAAAGTCCTGAAATTGGGAGCACACCACAACTGGGTATGTACAAAATTAATGTTAATGCTGCAAATAATAATTGTGAAAGAGGAGGTGTAGGTATGATGATAAGGGATAATTATGGAGTGGTGGCAACTGCAGCCACGTGCTGGAAGTTAAAACCTCTCTTTCCATTAGAGAAGCTGAGGCTTATGCTTTCTAGGCCAAGGATTCGGTAACCCTCCATGAGAGGAAGGCACCGGTGACCTTTCCTAAATAATAACAAAATATACCCCTTTTTTATTTTAAAAAATTAAAATTCTTGTACTTATCTTCCTGTTTATTGATTTTAAACCCAATCCAAAATAACTTTTATTACCTTCACATCTGATTAAGGAAAACACTTTTGATTTAGAACCCACCAATTCATTTTCACTTCTCTTCTTTCATTTTCTCGATTTATTTATACTTACTTACAAAGACATGCTCACACTAGATCGTATACTTCACTATACATAAATAAAACACAAGTACTCAGTCCTTTGTTGCAGCTGACTTCTTTAGGGAGTTTAAGATTTTACACCTCTCTAAGAAAGTTGGTTCTTGGTTTTGGATAATATATATACAGTAAAATTAAATTTGGGAAGAAAATTCCTTTGAATAGTATCTATGGAAGTATGAGAAAAGATATAAATTGCAATTATGGAATGATTGATGAATATGGAACTGGGTTGGAGGCATGGGATTTTTGTAGACGACGTTGAACAAGTGAGTGAAATAAAAAGCTTAGTAATAAGTGGTTTAACTGAAATAAGAAACGGAAGAAGAAAATCATGATGGGTTTTCACATTTTTTGTAGAACCAAGGTTCAGGAAAGAAGAAGAAAGAAAGGACAAATGAAAAAGCAAGCCAAGAGGAAACACGCAAGTCTGAGATGACAGGTTTAAAATTGAAATATAAAAGAACACATAGAAAAATTGTAATTTTTAAAATAAAAAGCGGGGTACATTTTTTGTAATTATTTTGAGAAGGTCACCAGTGCCCCTCCCTGGAGGGGTACCGAATCCTTGTCCTGCTTTCTATCAGGATCAACATTGCAGCCCAATATTATATTTTGGAAATAGAAATAGAGGGAGATAATATAGACATAGTTACTGCCTTAAACTCTCATAATTCTTTTGGTGGGTCTTTTGGTATTTTTGTAGAAAATTAGAGCCCTTTTGAATTGTTTTAGGTTCTACAAGATATCTCATATTAGGAGGAAATGAAATTTAGTAGCTCATACTTTAGCAAAGATTACTCTTACTAGACCAAACCTCATGTGGCTGGAAGAGACACCAGATGATATTCGTAAAGGCTCATCTTGACATATTGGGCCAGCTTTGTGATTAATACAATACTTTTCCTAAAAAAAAAAAAAACAATAAAAACCATCGCTTTTGAAGTATGCATGTGAAAGTGACCATCTCAGACTAGAAAATAAATTTGTACAAAAAAGAAAACTTAGAAAATAAAGAAAAATGGCTTACTCAATGTCCAAAGTCAAAGGAAGTTATGATGGTTATGCCGCGTCAGCACATACAACAGCCTTTGTACAACTTAAATCCATCTTAATTTAATCGAAAAAAGTATAGAAATATCTCTCATTATTAAATTGTTGATAGAACTAGTTTCTAAATTCATTAACGATAAAATATTTTTTTTTTAAATTAAAATATAAAAAATAAAAAAATATATTTTTTGATAAATAATAACTTTTGTATTTGACAATTCATTTATGCATTTAATCAAAAGTTTTATAACCATATTTGAATAATCCTTTATACACTACAAGAATATATTGAAAGACGTCAGATTTTCGTTGGATTTTTTCAACCGTAAGTTCATTAGAATTACCATCGGCTAATCCAACGCAAAAATTGAAAATTGGATTTAAAGAATGGGATTTTGTCGGATTTTGATATTCGATAAAAAAAAAAAAATAGCGTGGGATTAAATATTGGAGGCACAAAAAGAATAACGAAATTTAAAACTTTTAAAATAAATTTTCATTTGCGTCGGAGTTTAGTATTTTACGTAGGATTTTGCATCGATTTCATCCGACGAAAACCCATTTTAAGAAATTAATTTTGTTTTGTTGTTTCTGTTGGAATTTGTAAATCCGACGCAAATTACTGTCGTGGCACTTACTGTTGAATGTTTAATCGACACAAAATCTAACGAAAACTTAATTTCCGTCGAGTTTAAATTAAAAACAGACGGCTTTTCAATACATTCTAAAGTTCATGAAAAATAATGAAAATATAATTCAACCTCTAAACTTTTTCATGTTTAAAAAAACAATTTTATTGGTCATTTACAAAAGATCACAAAATTCACTTATTGTAAAATTATCAAATTTTAAAAATAAAAATGTCTCAACCAATCAAAATCCGATTTCTAATGTTTTATTGAAAATATATATTTAATTGTCGTGTTTTATAATATCTTAAGAATATTTTCGTCGTTAACGAATTTAGAAGCAGTTTAGTCAGTCATTTGATAATCTACGACAATTTTTGGTGGTTTACTCTAGTATTTTTTTTTCAATAGTTATACTATTTTTCGTATATATTTTGTATGGTATAAAAATTTCTTATAATTCTTTTTAATAAAAAAAATAAAAAATAATGTACATATACAAATAGTATACATATAACATTTGCGATTTAAAATGTTGATTTTAACCGTAAATATAAATTGAAGATTGGATAAATTAAAGTTATATTTTGTTGGAATTTATTATTGAGTCGTGTACCTACAATTATATGAATGTTAATTTGATGCGTTGACTTGGTATAATTTCCCCCAAAAATATGACATTTTGAATTAATGCCATTACGTTTGACGATTATAATACTTTGTTTGATTCCTCCATGTTATATATTGATTTATTTTGGTTTAGAAATTATTTTATTATATTTTCAAGCAGGCTAATTATAAGGAACAAGAATAAATGTGAAAGATTATATGGGATAAAAAGTCTCAAAATAAAGAACAAACTTCAACTATGGTAAATAACAAAAGTGATGAAAAGTAACATTAATAATGAATGAAGCAACAAGAGGAACAAACCATGAAAGATTAACTAGATTTTTATTTCGAACAAAAGAGCTCAACACAATAAGGTGGAGCATCATAAAATTAGACTTGACGCGAATTAAACAGAAGATGAACTAAAGAGTAGAGCTCGATCGACTCGAGCCCTTAGCTGACACGACAATAATAAATAATAATAAAGTTTATCTAGTTAGTTATTTCGAAGAAGGCTACCGAGACCAAATCCAGTAGCATCTCGTTGGTGGCTGCCGCCGTGGCGGTGGGAGCTCTGAGGAATGTTGTGTAAACCCTGGTTTCCATAGTTCGATCCAAAACGAAAACCAGGCAAGGCGGCGGAAGGCATATGATGAACTATGTGGTGCATATGTGCGCCTTGGTAAAGAGACATCGAGCCTCGATAGGGTGGAATATAATTTGTTGCGGTTGGGAATGAACATAATTGATGACTAGCATCAATAGGAAATGTTCCCATGTTAAGCATTTTGTCCATTTTCGAGAGGATCCTCTCACGCTTGTGAGCGTTTTGATGTCCTCCCAAAGCTTGCGAGCTTGCAAATTTTTTGTCACAAAATTTGCAAGGAAACAAGCGTTGTTGTTGTTGTTGTTCTTGCCTTTGGTTTTCATCAACACGTGATGACGAAGGTTTCAAGGATTTGAATGCGTTGAGCCTAGAGGAGGATGAGTCACCACCACCATTTCCTTCCATGTTGTTGAGGCCAAGACTCAAAGAAAGTAACACCTTTGATGAGTCTTCGTCTTCCATGGTTGGTGGCTCCTCCAACTTGCGCTTGAGCTTCCTATTTGCAACATCTCCGGCAGGGAATAACTCAGACATTATTCTAGATAAATCTTTTAAGGAGGTTGGAGTTTTTGTGATTTTGTTGTGGGACTTTGTAGGGTTGATAAGAGGGTATTTATAAATATTTTGAGTGCATGATAAAAGGAAAAATATCTAGGTTGATGCACAAGATTAGCTGGTCATGGTAGCATAAATTTGAGAGGGAAAGGATATGTGAAAACTTTTCTATGGGCCTTGACGTGTCACACAAAAGGGTGTGTGAATTTTTCAATATTTTAGTTTGCAAATGGTTTTACTTAGGAAATGTTTATATTTTATTTTTAAATAATTCTAATTATATATATAATTTAATTATTATATCAAAATTACAATTTTAGAAATAAAAATATAAAGATTAATTTCTTAAAAATAATAATAAAAATGGATCAAACAGGAACGATAATAATTAATACTGATTGAGCCGTCAGTAAAATATATTACATTTATTTATTTATTGGTGTAATTTGTAGATTCACAAAATCTGTGTAGAAGTTAATTAACTTTGATATAAAGTAAATAATACTAGAGCAATTAACAACAGAAGGATCTAATAAAATTCTTTACCCAACAAAAATAAAGATATTTTTTAGCAAACAATAGAGTAGAATTGAATTTACCTTTAAATTACTTATATTTTATCTAAGGATGCATTGTAAATTTCTTTTTAAGTATAGTCAATTGTTGTTTGATACCGTAATTGTAGATTAAAAACAAGAGTAAAGTATTATTTTGGTTCCTAATATTTGGGTCGAATTTTATTTTAGCCCCTAACGTTTAAAACATTTTATTTTGGTCTTAAAAAGTTTTAATTGAACTCAATCAAGTCCCGTTAAATGATGGATGAGAATTTAACGTTGTAACTAACATATTCATTTCTTTCTTCGTCTTGAAGAGCCAACGAGACCCTAACGTGCTGTGCAGGTTAAGTCAAACCACCCACAAGCAGCGACGAAGACTATGTACCTAGGATTTTGGCGCGACAATGATTAATGGTTAAGGCTTCAAGTGTTTTATTTGTGACAGGAATAAAAAGAAAAAATGAAGCGTCAACTTTGCAAAGCGAAGTTTTTGAACGAGGGAACGAAGTAACTAATCATTAAGCAAATGGCTACGACAGTTACGACGTTAAGTTTCCATTTAACATTTAATGGTATGACTTAATTGAGTCCAATTGAAATTTTTTGGTATCAAAATAGAATGTTTAATACGTTAGGGACTAAAATAGGATTCGACCCAAACGTCATGGACCAAAACAGTACTTTAGTCTTAAAAAGTTTACTTTTTGTTTATAGGTATTCATACGATCAAAAATTTAATGATTAATTTTTCGGAGCATATTTTATTCTCATTCTCCGTAGAGAATCGAATTCAAAAGAAAGAGTTAAGAGATATTTTAATTTGGTTCTAATAATATAAATTTTTATTTATTAGAAGTGATCGAAAATTATTTTCGTTGAATAAATGGATCTCGCTATTATTTTACTTAAATTCTTAATTTTTAATATACATGTTAGACAAATAAATTTGTCACGGTATATATAAAGCATGACTTATCTCCTAACACTTTAAAATAGACGAACGAGATTACCACTTTTGACCATCCAAATTAGTTAACCAACAAACACTTTGATACTCATATATTTCATTATTCATAATGTAATAAGTGTTTTGTATATAATTCGATTATTTCATTGGATTTAGTTTTGTCCTTGTTCCATCATTCATATTTTCTGCCCAGATCCGGTTTCCCAGATTTCATCCTAAGTCCAAATTAAGCTAGACCCAACTCAGATTGCACATTTTGTTAATTATAATAGATGAATCTTCTAATGAAAATAGCTACATTATTATATTTACTAAGTCGCTTACCCTATCAATTAATAACTAAACCCATCACAACTCTGAGAAAGTAAGATAGAGTATATATGTTTGTACTGATGGTAAGTAATAAAGTAGGGTAGAATAAAAATAATATTTACTCTGTTTTTTGGATAAAACATGGCTCTACTTTAAACCCTGCATGCAAGTTAGGTAAATCACTATAAGAATCCTACTTGTGACACATGAGTAAAATTTAATATTATTTTTTAACATAATTTAGAAATAATTATTGTCGGTTATTTTTTAAATTAGGTATGTTAAAAGTATTTTTTTAATTGAATTGTAATCTAGTCACAAAAATAAATTGAATTGTAATCTCAAGTACGGAGAATATATGGTTAATAATAGATTTTTATTTTTCATGATATAAATAGCATTCATTGTATTCCTTTTAACAATAATGCATTTTGAAAATGTAGTTATGCTTCATAATTAATTAATGAGTTGACCTGAAAAAAAGGAAAGAAATATTTAAATTTGTAAATTCTAGAAAAGTAAATTAAAATTCTCAACTAATGATAAATGGAAAAATATATAGCATTAATGTCACCATTTGATAATTGCTAGACGGTACATTATTTTATTTGATTCCTTGAAAGAAAATAGTTAATGCAGTAGCAATAATATAATTAAGTACATAAAAAAAACAATTAAAATAAAAAACAAACAATTTATATCCCAAATTCTTGGAATTCATTTCAAATTATCATGTAACAATTATCATTTACTGTTTTTCCTTTTAAAATTTATGCATTTTGAAAACTTAGTTATGCTTACTTATTATTTTCAAATGGAAGCCATTAATTATTTGAATGATATAAGTTTAGAAAAAATGGATTATACATTATAATTATCAAATAAAAATATTCGTCACACATCCGTTATTGGGAAGCCTTTGAGTTTTTCTTTAACTATAAAAAAAAGAAATATCAAAGTTAATTCCCATCTTATTATATTTTAGATTTTGAAATAAATTAAAGTTGTTAACAATAAGAATAACAATTATAGCAAATAATAAGTTAAAACATGATTAATACAAAGGGTAAAGCAATGAATTTTGCATAAACATGTCAAGAAGTAATATTGCATATACGAGCATTTTTATCAATTAAGTCCAACAAAATTATGTATTATAATTGTTTCTTTTCATTAAAACTTCAATATAGTGAAAATTTCATTCATAAACTAATTTAGTCCCCAATAATTTTGCACTAAATTTTAATTTTGTCTCTAATATTTGGAATGTTTTATTTGTATCCCAAATATTTCATTTTATTATATTTTAACCTTTCGGTCGAAATTATTATTTTTTTCAAAAACACAATTTCCTTTATTATGATATTTTCTGGGTATTAAAAAAAGTCGGCATGTTTGGATTGGGGTTCATCAAACTGAAGTTTGAAAGAACTTGAATTTGTAAAATTGATTTTAGGTAGAAGTGAGTTTGTATCAATATGATTTATGTTTGGCAACTTTATGTCTAAGGTGATTTTGATAACATGAATATTGTTTGGATAATATTAATTAAATCACAGATAGATAATTACTAAAAAGTGTATAGTATTAAATTATAATATTATTTTTTCAAATATGTTTTTTATATATTATTTTTTAGTTTTCAGTACACAATAAATTTTCAATTATTATTATTTATAGTTAATTTTTTTATTTAATTACTCTATCTAATGAAATCAATAAATCATATTATAAAAGATAATCATAATAAATATAACACACAAGAACCACTATTATAAAAAATATAATGTCTAACAAAAAATAATTAAAAAAATTAAAAATTAAAAAAGAACTCATATAAAAAATAATTTAATGAATAAAATAATAACATGTTTGAATGGTAGGGTTGATAAAAATAAAACAATTTTTATCCATAAAACTCCCTAAATAAAATAGTAAGAGGTTCATAAATAAAACAATAATATGTGTGAACATTAAAAAAATAATTAAAAAAATAACAAATTTCATTATACAAATAAGGAAGGACATAATTGATAAATAGAAAATAAATAAATTAAATTATTGGTCAGTGAAAAGCTTAACGTAAAAGTTAGCTTTAAAAAAACGTGAGTTACATTACAAAATTATATCTGCATTTAGAGAAAGAAGGAGTAGTCAAACCAAAAAGTGCAACTTTTAATAAATCTAAATATGCATTTGATGATGTGAACCCCAAACCAAACACACTTTTTATATAGTTGTCAGTGATCTTACAGTGAAAGTGGCTTAATAATAAGAGAAATAAGGAAATAAGAAAACAATAATAGAAAAATAACGAAATTTTTGGGAGGAAAATGTTTTAATTTGACAAGAGAATAAAATTATAATGAAACAAAACATTAATTTATATACGTAATGGTTAATTAATTTGAGTTACCGATGCCAAAGAAAAATTATCAATTTTAAGGAAGCAAGACTTAATTATTTTGTTTGTTAAGTTACCGACGGCCAAATAAAAATTATTAATTTTACCCATGGTAAGCCATCAGTAAACAGGCCCCTCATGGCGCGAGAAGGTGCGAAGAAGTATCGACGGCCTTATCATAAATTCGTTTTTTACCGACGTCACTTACTTTTTATCGATTGCTTGGCCTTTGGTATCCCGTCGCCTCTTCGGAGCCGTCGGTACTTCTCTTGTGTAGCAGTGATTTGAGATAAAAATATAATGATCTAAACATTAAAGACAAAAATTAAAATAATTATTTACCTAAATTTTAATTGTGCCTTGCATTTTCCTACGATAATATTTATAGAGAGGAGTTTCATTTACACCAGTATAAGTGGCTTTTACTTACACTAATTAATGTCCATTCGATCTAAATCAAAATAAACGATGCAAATGTGATGTGCAATTAATTGCACATTAATTAGTGTAAGTAAAAGGTACTTAATAAATGGAACACCCACACCCATATAGCCATATATGAGGGCTAGTCTTTTTTTTTTTTTTTTCTAGTCTTAACACTTGATAAATATTTTTTAATTTATATCAATTGATAGTCATTAAATTCATATAAGCTAAAGATTATATATATATATATATATATATATATATATATATATATATTCTTTTTATTTCACATT
>JASCZI010031774.1:1521-13413 GCA_036250425.1 Stylosanthes scabra
CATCAAAGGAAGAATAAGGCCATACATTGCTTGATCCCCTACTTAAGTACCCACTTTAGAAATAATTGAGATTAAAGTATGATTTTGGTTTGCTTGAGAACAAGCAAAGTTTAAGTTTGGTGTTGTGATGCGTGTGCATCATTCATGGTTTTAGGCCTCAATTTCATAAGCTTTTACTAGATAATTAGCTTAATACTCAAGTAATTCATGCTTCAATTATCATCATTTACTATCTTGAGTATTTTGTTATGTTTTACAGGATTCTTAGAAAGAAACCATGAAGTTACAGAGGAAGAAGAAGTGAAACAAAGCAAGGTAGCTTGGACAGAACCACAAAGTAACCCTAGAAGCAAACTAGGTCACGTTTGGACTTGACTAGCTCAAGCACCAAAACGTGACCTAATCAAGAATGTCCCAAGGCTGCCCACACTCATCCTAAGTCACGTTTGAGCTTGGCAAGGCCAAGTCCCAAACGTGACACACACCATGTCCAAGAGAAGCTCACAAGCTCAAGTCCAAAGCAAGCAAGTCACGTTTGGCCTAGAGACTTCACCAAGCCAAACGTGACTCACTCAAGTTAAGAACAAGGCTGCCCACACTCAAAGCAAGTCACGTTTTGAGCCTCATGTCAAGCAAGTCACACACGTTTGAGCTTTGGCCAAACCAAGCTCCAAACGTGACCATCAGTGAAGCACCCATGGCAAGCTTGTGTGCCCACCATGTCACGTTTAGGCTTGGCCAAGCCAAGTCCTAAACGTGACCAACAACACCAAGGGAGCATCACGTTTGAGCCTCCCATGCACCAAACGTGACCAGCCACTTCCCACACACAAGCTCACGTTTAGCAAGCTTAAAGCTTCTAAACGTGACCTAGCCTTCATTAAACGTGACCTAGCCTTCATCAAACGTGACCTCCTCAAGTCCCAAACGTGACAACATGATGCCTAAAGCCAACTTCATGTCACGTTTAGCAAGCTCCAAACGTGAGCCTCCATGCTAAACGTGACTTCTCCTACTCCTAAACTTGACACTCCTCAAAGTCTCAAACTTGACCAGTCCCTTTGCTCCAAGACAAGGCCAAAAGCAACATGTCAAGCCTGACAATCTTGACCCAAGCTACTTTCCTAAACTCCACCGAAAGCAACCCACAATTCTTCTAAGAAGTGGACCAACCTATGTTCCTTCATCAACAACAAATCATGCTGAAAATCAGGATTCAAACTTGGCCTATTTTCATTAAACAAAAGAAAAGAAAGGTCCGAATGATGATTTGTGGCCTATAAATAGAGAGGGGTATGGGTTGTTATGGGGTTCACATTTTTTTTTGGTTTCATTTTCCATTGTTTTTCATAAAGGTCTACGTTTCTTTTCTAGTTTCACTGAAACTAAGTTTCCTTCTTGCACAACATTTTCATAGTTTGTTTGTATGTTCTTATGACAATGTGTAACTAAACACCTTGTGATCGAGGAAGAGGAGCTCTGTTCTTCCATGACAATTTGAATAATTCAATATCAACTTTTCTCCGTCTGTAAGTTACACTTCTCTTTTATCAGATTTCCTTTGTTCTTCATTGTCAAGGCCAAGATTATTGAGAAATAAATTGTCTTTGTGCATTTGATTTTGAGTAATTGAGAAATTCTTTTAATTAAACGTGTAAGTAAATCTGATAACCACTGGATCCTCATTTATCTAGAGATAGAAAATAAGAACCAGTGGAATTGAATCTTGAATTAAGAGCTTATACCTTTGTTTATTTTAATGATTCAAGAGATTGATAATTAATTAAACTAAAGGAAACTAAATTACTAAGAGATTAGAATTTAGTTAAAATTGGATTCTGAGAATTTGTGACTTATGTGTTGAAAGAAAAGTAAAATTGAATTAAGATAATTGTTGGAGAACATCTCTAATTCCTTGATCCCTTTTATTATATTGATTTCCTTTACTTGTGTAATCTTTACTTGCTGAAATTAAATTGTTATGTATGTTATTCTAATTAAAGCTTCTTTATTATTTATTGTTGATGTTATCTGATATTAAAATTTATATCTTCATGCTTGTTACTAAGACTACCTTTGTTTTCGAATTGTCTGACTAAGGAACTCAATTGATCATTATTGCTTGATCTATTAATCCTCGTGGGAACGATATCCACTCACCGTGGTATTACTTGATACGACTCGGCATACTTGCCGAGAATTACACTTGCACTTATTGGAATCAACAAAAACTTAACTTAACTAACTTTTAATTTCTCTTTTATCAATGTCGCCCCCTTTGAGGTGTGGGTTTGACTTTACTAACTCTTTATAATTTCTGCTATAAAAGTCACCATCTTCGAGGCGTGGATTTCCCCTTCGAAACGTGGGCTTGACTTTACTAACTCTTTATAATTTCTGCTATAAAAGTCACCATCTTCGAGGCGTGGATTCCCCCTTCGAAACGTGGGTTTGACTTCACTAACTCTTTATAATTTTTGCTATACTAACTTTTTATTATTCCTGTCATCAGTGTCGCTCCCTTCGAGGTGTGGGTTCGACTATTAACTTTTTATTTTCTGCTCATTAATATTATATTAATTAAATAAACAATATAAACTGATTCCAATAGTACCAAGTATGATACGGTTTAAATCCCTCTTCAAGTTTTTGATAGGGGTGTAAATCGGAACCATCAATATTGTCGTCGAGAAGCTCAGCGGCAGAGGAAGGATTTTGAACGATTCGATTCACGTAGGAAATCCAGATCCTCATCTTCATCTCCTTCGCCGAACTCTAGATCTGAGAAATCAAGCAGCGGGGGAGCAAGAAGAAGAAGAAGCGGCGCGGCGGCGATACGAACGGGGAGGAAGAAGAAGAAGAAGAGGAAGAAGTTGTGGCGGCGGCGCAAGTGAAGGTGGCGAGGAAGAAGAAGAAGAACGACGGCGGCGCGGTAATGGTGATGAGCAAAGAGAGAGGAGCTAGGGTTTTGGGCTCTAATTGGCTATGTATATGGTTGGCTCCGTATATACCTAAATTGGTTTTGAACAACTTTTAGATCGAGTACTTTGAATTCATAATTTTTTATTATTTGGAAGGCTCTCGTTAGAAAGATTAAAAATTTATTGGAACTAAAGTATTCAATTTAGAATTTCTTTCCCGGTCGATAATACTATATGTACACGCATCCATGCATCCATTCCAACAAAAAATAACTTTATTTTCTTTACGCTAAAAATTTATGTGTTTGGCGCATGGACCTATTAAGTGTGAAAGAGAATAATTATTGTTTTAAGAAAATTGATAAATTAAAAAATTAATCCATTTAGGATTTAAATGTATCATCAAATATTAACTGACCGACACTAATATCTTGGCATGAAAACGAAAAAGTCAGAGAAAAGTTTCTTGACCCAACAACTTCATGCTCTTCATGAGGGCATCATCTGTTGATAACAATGTCATGAAACTAATGTTATGTCTTTTAATGCCGAATAAAATATGTTTAAATATTTTATTATTATTTTGAATTTGGTACTAGTATTATTTTGAAATTATATATATAACTTGTAAGACGTATTAGGCTGTTTCTTGACAAATATCATTAAAGATTAACATAGCTTTATAAAGTTTAAATATTTTTTGAATTATTCTTAATTTTAAGGTATTATGAAGCACCACGCATATCCTGAATGTAATTTAAGAAGTGCTCTCTGGCAATATATTCACTCATGTCTCTGTTGGAAAATTTACTTAACCATTTTAATTATTAGATGTACAGTAAGTCTGATTTGCCTTTTTATTTTGTTTATTTTTATATTCTTAGTGATTTTAGCTTTTAAAATTTGGAAAATAATACATTGAAATTAAAATAATACATGAGGAAACATAATAAAGAATAAGAGTGATGATATTGTCACCTAAGAAGTATAAAAATATAGCAATGGCAGGTTTTGTGATTATGAAATAAGTTAGATTATTCTGCTTTAAATATTTAATTATTTTGATGAGTAATTATTTTGTTAATACACAAATACATACGACCTGATTTAGTAGCTAATTTTGTTGTGAGTTTGTAAACTACTTTTTATTCTTTATACTCATATAACAGACTTTCATTACATAATAACCCATATATTCACTCTATAATATACAAATTTTACTATCTGAAGAAAACATATTTTCCTATCTAACACATTTTTATCTGCAGTGATGAGAAATGTTATATACTTCCAAAAATTTATTATCTCAGTTCAGAATTCCCGTTACTATTTGCCTCGGTTACCCTTTACTCTGCTGTTCAAATGTTATGCTACTAATACATGAATGAATTTGATCTTGTCTACCAAATAAATAATAACTTGAGAAGCATTTCATATTTACCTTGATATCAAGTGTTCCAATATCTTTGGCCAGATCTTAATCATGCATATATTTAATAATTGAAATCGATAACTAAAAAAACCAGTGGAACACCTGACACTATAGTACACATGAAATGCTTCCAATAACTTGAACACATAACAGGATAGAATATTTTCTGCATAAAATGGAAAGAAGCAATGAAATCCTTTAACAATGTCAGTAAATAACTGAAAGATAGTTTTACCTTCATCCGAGGCCGCTTCTCGGCATTGAGCTTGCGCACTTCATAACGGATCCTCTTAGAGAAGAGCCTGTTCTGTCTCTTCTCTTTGTATCTCTGCACGCTTGCCTCTCTCAGCCCCAGCTTAAATCCCATTTCTTCCGTCGTCGTTGTTGTCATCATGGTCGTCCTGTTGTCTGCACGAATCTCCGGTACAACCCATGTGTTGCCAATGGCATCATTACTACTCCCACACCCTTCACCTCCAATCTGCACAAAAAATAACATCCAGATGCTTAATTAGTAGTAGTTAACCACGAACTATATTTTATGTATTTATGCATTATTCCTGTCCCCAGATGAAAGAATTTCTTTAGTGGGGGATGTATCAAATGAGAATAATGCTTTATACAGAGAATAAGCGGCACACGTTTAAGAAATTTAAGTCGTATAGCCATACTCGTATAACCATACTAGAAACATTATCGAGATTGAAAGTATGTAGAAATAAAGTTAGAAATATAATCATTCATGTGTTCTTTTCTATCCATTTAACCTTTTGACCTTTTGATAAGAGTGGTTTTATAACATGTATCGAGCTGATATGATGGAAAGATCTAGAGCTCAATTCCTATTGATCTCAAAAGAAAGACAGGCCCGGATGAGACTTTTGGGTGATATAATCATTTATGTATTTTTCTGTATTACCTTAAATTTTGTAGAGAAGTGTTTTTATTGACAGATGCCGATCACTTAACAAAGCTTTGCTACTTTATGCTACTAAATGCACTAATGTTTTTTTTTTTTTTTTTTTTGGTGTAGTTATATGCACTAATGTTATTTGTACATAAAGCTGTAACATTGTAGTGGGCTCCCTCTCATTGTTGACCAGAGCTCTTATGTGATACACTTGTCTCCTCTAGTGGTCTTTAGCTATTTAAACTAAGCATAAATAAGACACCTAATTATGAAGATACATTATTATTTATTTTAAGCTACCAATTTGGTCACTATATCGTGCATATAAGTTCTTTTTGAACTGATTAATGGCCACCATCTCCAACTAACTAACACCAGCCATTCTCTGAGCTATCTATACTATATACCTCAAATTCTCAACCAAATAATGGTCCCAATAATTTATGATGATTCAAATCAGAACAGCCACATTAGCAAAAGTTAAGCTGAAAGAAATGTTATCAACGAAAAATTTGCTAACAGTTCAGTAACAATCAATAAAAAGCCTCAGTCCTCGAGACCGACACATTCTTAGAAGCTATGAGAGAAAATAACACAACTAAACACCTATTTACGTAGTAGTGACCGAATTTTAGTGTACTAATAATATTTTTGTCTATTATTTAATTAATAGATCAGTGCAAGAATGGTAGTGTAAGAATTATAGTTTGTACCGAAATTTCTCTGTGAACGCCCCCTGTGGCACATTCTCACCTAGATCGATAATATGATATAAGGAATATATATATACATGCTAACAAAAACTTGTCCTAACACCTAGCATGTAAAATTGAGGGTTTTTTTTTTTCTTTTAATACTTGTATCTAATAATTTGAGAGAGATTAAAAGAGCCGAAAGTTCCCATATTAGAGTATTAAGCATATATAGATCTTAATCTGGGGTTAATGATCTTTATTTTTTTTAATACAAGTACACGTGTGAATGATTTTTATCTTCAAAAGTTTTTGATATAGTTTTTATAAGACTAACTTAAAATCTAAAATAACATCATGGTAAAATAAGATGCAAAAGATAATAGAATAATCTGAGTAGAAGATTATTACATTATTGGGAAGAAGGGCATCATGGAAGAGGATGGCATCAGCATCATTCTGGAAATCAGGGACAGCCTGTGGGCCCTCCCCTGCAACGTAAAGAGAGCCCTTATCAGACCAAGCATTCAATATCCCTTCATGATCCAGCTTCAGCGATAACAACCCAAACGACGTCGTCGTTCCGCCATAACTCGTTACTTCCTCCATCGTTTCTTTCTTCTCCACAACTTCTGAATAACACACCCACCTCTCTTCGCTCCCATTTTCCTCTCTCCTCCTCATCGCTCTCCGAACAAGCCAGCCACCGTCGGCACCGCCGCCGACCACTGCCGGAGAGAACGATCTCCCGTCCGACGACATCGCCGTAGCGGTGGACGTAGTCGTGGTTGCGGTGCTCTCGTCTTCCAGGAGGCCGTTGAGTGTGGCGCCGCCGTCGGAGCTGAAGAGCAATGCCACTGCGGAGTTGTTCTCCTCCTGCATGTCTTTATCGTCGACAATGTTTTGCAGAGGGAAGAGGTTGAGATGCGGCTGTTTCTCATCATCTTGGTTTTGCGTTTTGGGTTGTTGTTGTGTCGTTTTGGTTTTATTCTTTTTGGTTTGGCTCTGGTGAGAAAGTTGGAGACGGAGACTGAGGTATTTTGGCTTTCTGGTTTTGCTTCTGTTTCTGCGACGTAGTGGTTTAAGAGAAGCGGTGGTAGAAGAAGAAGCTAAAGAAAGAGACAGTTTTTTGGTTCGTTTTCTGCTGGATTTCCTCATAATTGGTTCTTTATTTTGGGTTTCTAACGAAGGAGGAGGACTATTCTTGTTGCACATCACTCACTCACTTTTCTTGAATAAATTACTATTTCTTTCTCTGTTGGAGTTTCGTTTCTTCTATTTGGAAGGAGAGAGAGAGGGAGGAGAAAAGTGATAAAAAAAAAAGGGTGAGACTTTCCTGTGTGGGGAAACTGGGAAAGACATTGACCCATGAGAGAATGATGTGACGTGTGGCCTGAATGACACGTGTTAATTTGTGATTGGGTAAGAATGTAGATTCCATTGTTATCTGGATTTCGTTCTATGAAGAGATGAGGTGATGCTTTGGGTTATTAGACAAAGGATTCGGTGTCCTCTTTGAGGAAGGGGCGCCATCTCCATCCAAAGTTATTTATATTTTTAACCTTACATAATTAAAGGATAGTTTATAAAATTTTTTAAAATTTTTGAGTAATTTCAATTTATGCCTCTTTCAAATTTTTTAGAACAAATTATTTCTTTTTCTGTTTATTTTTTCTCCAATCTTTTTTCCATTGATTTTTCGGCTCTTTTTTAATGGCTCCCTCTTGAAATTGAGCATATCCGATCATTGTTAATTTTGTTGGAATTCTTTGACCATATGGTGATGTCATCTCCAATATTGAAAACAATTGATTTTAACCGACCACAATAATAGTAGTGGAAGCAACATCGATATTAACTTGGAAGAGCAAATGGGTTTATTTTTTACACAAAGAAAATTTTCTTCTTTTCCTTTTTCTTTTGTTGTGTAAATCATGTAAAAACAATTCAAAAGAAAAAACCTATAACTAAATGTCTAAGCTAATATTATGGGTATGATTATGTTCATCTTCAGGTTCTGGCCACATTGCATATTCAAAAAAAATTCTTAGAATTATAGCATCTCTTTTTGTCAAGATGTGAGAATGGAACCACGGCAATGGCAGCTTGCTGCAGCGGTGAGTTGGGGTGACAGTGACATCATAAGGATATGGTGGGGAGAGCTTTTTTAATTTTGGAATTTTTGTTAAATAAAATAAGTACTGTATGGGTCATTTTTAAAAATTATGGGGAGGGCACTGGTAACCCTCTGTTGAAAGAGGGGCACCGAATTCTTAACCTACTTACTTTGATGTCTTTCATTGGCACTTGAGATTACTCCATCCTATTTTACATTTTTTAGAGGCTTTATTTTACCATGAAGATCTCCAATTACTATAATTAAATATCATCTCAAAATGTATAATAAGTTAATAATTGACGAAAATATTTTAAAAATAAAAACAAAATATAAATATCTAAAATTTATAAGCATGAAAAATAAATATGAAAAATTTGGTAATTTATGTTTGGTAAATTTTTGTTTATATTTTTAAAATGATTGAATTTTTTTAAAAAAATGGAAAAATTTAGAAATCGAATTTTGTTTCAAGTTTTTTATATGCATATACTTAAATAGTTATTAAATGTTCTTAGGAAAATTCATATAAAATGTATAAGCCATTTGCTAAAGAGAAACTATATGGAACCAATGAGATACGGAGCCAATTAGGAGCCAACAGCATTTAGGGTGACGTCATTAAACAATTAGGAAAGTAGGAGCGAAAATTAGGAGCGAAACAGAGATCAACGATGTTGTTCATGCACGCTGCCGCCGTCGTTCATCCACCTTCGTTCTTTCTCTCCATCAACGGCGACTCCATTGGCGTCCTTCTACTCCGGCGCCGTCAACTTAACTGATCTCCGCCATCGTCGTCCGAGTTTCTTCAAGAGGTTCTTCTTCTTCAAGAGCTTCTTCTTCGTGAAGAGCTTCTTCTTTCTTCGACAGGTTTTTCATCGGATTCCAGCATCTGCTTCTTCTTTGATTGATTTTGTCTGAGCTTCTTCTTCTTCTTCTTTTTTCTACACATTTTCAGGATTTCATTTGAAAACTCCTTCAATTCTTTGATTGATCATGGATTCTGAGAATTTTATTGATCGTTGTCCTCAAATTATTGATGAAGATTCTTCGGAGGTTTCACATTCTCTCTCAATTCCATGTTAATATTTTTTAGAGCTGTTATCATCCGAAACTTAATACTATTATCATGCATTTTGTATCTTAGTTATCATATATACTTTTTTATTGTTTTATATTTCAGATTTTGAGAGAATTGACTAATGTTAGTCAGGAACAACAGCATGAAGTTCCTTCTACTGACAAGTCCTTTAGCATGAAGACGTATTCTTTCAAAATTTTTGCCATTTAATTTTGGTTATCATGCTTACTAGTTATAGTGAATTGCAGAGCTTTTAACAATGTAGCAAACAGCAAAATACTTATTGTTCTCACTTTCAACTTGTCCTTATCCTCATAAGTATCTAAAATATGTACCAAAGGCCTTCAAATGTCATTATTAGACTTCAAATTATCATCACATATAAGAATATGTGCAAGAATAAAGCATAAAAATCTATTATTTGAGGCTGAATCATTTTGTGTTGTGTTTAGGTACCAGATCATTCTAATCTATGTGAGGCTAAAATTCCAAAAGAGGGCATGTGTTTTCAATCTTGTGGTGAAGCTCATGGATTTTATAAGAACTATGCTTCCAAAGTGGGTTTTTTGGTCAAAATTAAGACCACTAATTATGTTCAGAATGTTAATGGAGAGAAGATAATTGCCAACCAATCTATTCTTTGTAACAAGCATGGCAATCGGACTTCTTGTGTACTTGCTCCCATCAGATCTAAGAAGATTTCATCGGAAAAGTGCAAGGCTAGGATTTATGTCAAGTTGGACAAAGAAAAAGGGACTTGGTTTTATATAATATTTGAGGCAAAGCACACACATGCTTGTTCTCCTCAAAAGTCTCTTCATTACCATGAGTACAGGGAATTGAACATACATGCAAAGTGTGTGATAGAAGATAACGATGAAGCCGGGATAAGACCTAACAAGACGTATCTTGCACTTTGCAATGAAGTGGGTGGATCTTCCAACTTAAATTTTTCAGAAAAAGATGTCAGAAATTACATAACTTGTAAACTTCGGACAAGTGATCCGAACCTTGAAGTTAGGGAAATGTTACAATACTTCAACCGAATGAAAGAAATCAATCCGAACTTCTTTTATGAGATTGAAGTTGATGATAACTACAGGTTGAAAAGTGCTTTTTGGGCCGATTCACGATCCATTGCATCTTATGAGTATTTCAGAGATGCTGTGTCTTTTGATACTACGTATAGGAAAACAAGTGAGTGATTCATTAATTTTGCCTTGACTTTATCTACTATGCATCTGTTTGATGATAATGTGCTTACTGTTTTGAATGATAATTATTTTCAGGCATGGCTTGTAACACCACGATTTTTATGGTACATCAACACGGCGTAATTATCTGTTAATTATGCCATTAAAGTTTATAGTGATGGTAAGGAACCAAGCCTAAACAGATATGATAAATTCGGAATCTGAGATTTTCGCTGCGATTTTTGGATTCAGTGGATTTTTCCGAGTCAAAGCAGTTAAACAGCCAGTTCGTACTGCACCATAACCCGGACCGTATATTTTAATAGCGGTACCGAATAGGGACCGTAAGAAATGAGCCCAAGTGGATTTTTAGTACAGGGAAGTGATCACAAAAATATTTGGGACATGTACGCAAACACTCATCTTAAAGATGTTAGGCCGAAGTGGGCCAACGCACGAAATTATGAAAATGTCATTATGACATTTGGTTATTAAAAGGGGTAAAACCCCATTACCTTGCTGCATTTTACAAGCAGCAGAGAGTGAGTGATGAGAAATAGTGATGGTGGAGGTGGTGACCACCACACCTTCCAGCCGCCTTATCTCACACACCGGACCTCCGATTGACGAGGCGTTTGCGCCTACGCGAAGCTCTCGCGACCCTCTACGTTTCTATCCAAGGTATGTTAGGTGGGTCTCACTCTTCCCGTTTGATTTTCGTATTCCCTTTTAAATTCGAAAATAAAGCTCTAATTCTTGTGAATTCTTCGATACTCTTGATGATATAGGAGTATTTGGCTTCATAGATGAGCTATACGACGACAATTTCGCGACGGAACAAAAGGTAATTGCAACCACAAGCCTTGTTCCATTATAGCCTTTTTCCTAGCTTCATATATGTTGTGTTTGTGTAATTTATGGTTGTAGATGATGAATTGTACGGTAGAAATCGATGAAGCTAGGAGTAGGTTGACGTATGTATGTACATGGATGCTCAAATGACACTAGATATTATTGAGCGTTGGAATCCAGGTACAGTTTAGGATTCGTTAAGGCAAAAGGTAGCCTAGCATGATAAACTAGGTTAGTTGAACCTAGGAAAGCTTTAAGAATGAGCTAGGAATTAAAAGAACTAGAAAGGATAATGATTAATAATGATGAATGATTTGATGATGATATTGATGATGATTAATGGTTTATGATGATAAATGAATGAATGATTGAGGTATGGTCATGATTGAATGATGATAATATTAATGATGTTGATGATGATGAATTATGATGAAAATGTTCTCAAGAAAAAGATTGTAAAAGCTTACATGAGATGGAAATTGGTGTGAAATGATTTTAAAAATATAGGTCTTAATGATTAAATGAGTTAGAATTAATTGGAAGCATGTGAATGAATTGAAAAAGGGTTTATGAAAGGAAAATGTTTGAGTTTTAAGTTTTAAGGAAAAATGGTTTTTAATGAACTTCAACAAGGTTTAAAATGAGATTGGTTCCACCAAAAGGTTTGAAAGAGGAATGGATTTAAAGTATATCAA
>JASCZI010031775.1:0-13893 GCA_036250425.1 Stylosanthes scabra
ATAGATGGTTTGAAGCCTCATTTCATACACTTGATCAATTACAAAGCTTCTTGTTATTATACTTTCATTCTATATCTATTTCAAAGTGTTTTATGCACTAATTTGATAGATACACACAATTTGGTTCATAGATATTCATTGTATCATCATACTCTTGTTAGAGAGATTCCAAAAATCTTTGTTGATTTGTATGATAAGAGATTGGTTCTCTTATTGTTGAGTTGAGAGATTAAACACTAGAGTCGATTGAGATAAACACTCAAGGAAAATTCTTGAAGTTGGGATACTTCGAGTGGAGTGGTTTATTGTAACGTCGTGAGGTGTTAGGATCTAATACTCAAGATTGTAAACGGTTTTATCAAGCACCTTGAAACTTGATTATAGTGGAACTTCTCAATTGCGATTGAGAAAGAAAGTGGACGTAGGCGAGGATTGTGCCGAACCACTCTAAAGATTGGTGTATCGTATCTCTATCTCTTATCTTTTATAATTTTGTTATTTACATTTAAACAAGTGTTTTGGAAAGTACAAGCTCCTTGTAAGTACTTAAGAAGTAGCTTAAGTCCTTGGAAAAATACTAGTACAATCATTTTAGCTATTTATTTCCATAGCAATTTAAACTTCCGCAAAAATTTTCTATTGTTGTTTGAACACTCAATTCACCCCCCCTCTTGAGTGTTGTGCATTGTGACTAACAGTTATACGTGGGCTACTCCACTTATAACGTGGAGCTTCTAGGCTTTGGTCTTTCACCTCCACGTATAACGTGGTGCTCTCCACGTATAACGTGGAGTCTCTGCCATTTCTGGGACTTGAATTTTAATTCCCACATATAACGTGGAGGTTCTCACGTAGAACGTGGGGCATCTGTCGAATTCTGGAGTTGTGATTTAATTCCCACGTATGACGCCTAGCCTCTGTCCAATTTCTTCTTTTCCCACGTTATACGTGGGATGGTTCACGTATAATGTGATGATTGAACTTGAATTCTTAGCTCTCTTTTAGCTCCCTTCTTCAATCTTCTCTTTTAGTGGCCTTGATCACCTAAATTCTTAGTGAAATATTCTATAAACATAAACAAAACTCAAAAGACATTAAGTTTGTTTGATTGGTCAATTAAAGAGCAATAAATCATAAGAATAATCATATAATTCAAGAGAATTTGAGATTAAAAACAACCAAAGATGCCACCGCATCATTCAACACCCGGCAACTTGAGCCGAAGGGTTCGGGATTGTTGATCAAAAGCTTATTCTAAATAGCTGCCCTGAGACAAGACAGTAAGAGTCAAGAAAATCCCATCCAAAGGAGGGAAAGTACTTAAGAGAGATAACAAAAAGAAAAGTGAAGAAGAACTGTATAATACTATCCGAACTTGAGGCTCCAACATGAATAAGTTCTTAGTTTCAAACTCAATATAAAAGGGCAAGAAGTATAGTCATTCTAATCATTCTCTTTAATCAGTTACACTCCTCCTTGTTTGAACTTAATTGATACATGATTCTGATTTGCTTGAGGACAAGCAAAGTTTAAGTTTGGTGTTGTGATAACTGTGTATCTTTCATGGTTTTAGGAACTAATTTCTTGCTAATTTAGTAGATAATTATCATAATGCTCAATGTAAAATGTCACTTTCTTAAATAAATTAGATACTTTGAGTGTTTGTTAATTATTTGTAGGAAATTGAAGAAAACAAAGCAAAAAGAACAGAGGAAGAAGAAAGCAGAAAACAGAGGAATAAGAAAGCAAGAAACAGAGGCAATCTTGGAACAAAATTAAATCAAAGGTCACCCTAAAGCTATATAGGTCACGTTTGGACCATGTCATGAGACATGGCCCAAATGTGACATCCATGATGCTCCCAATCAAGCCACCAAGCTCCCAATACAATGCATAAGTCACGTTTGGACCATGTCAAAGTCATGGCCCAAACGTGACCATCTAAGGACCAACGCTAGCCAAGGAAGCTTACCAAGGTCACAAGCATGTCACGTTTGGGCCATGTCAGGCAAACGTGACCCAAGGCAAGGCAAGCTCACCCTGGTCACGTTTCTGTCACGTTTTGGCTTGGCCAAAACGTGACTCAAACGTGACCAGCCCATACATCTCCCCAAGCTCACTCAAGCAAACATGGAACAAGCTAGATCATGCCTCAACATCCTCAAAATTTCAAGCCAAGCCCACACTCCAAGCTTCTACGTTTGATCCACGTTTTTGGGGAGCAAAAATGTGACCAGCCCCCACACCACATCAAGGCTACGTTTGGCCAAGCCCAAACGTGACCCAAACGTGAGGTAGGCCATACATCCCAAGCTCTCACCTCTCAGCACTCAAGGTCACATTTGGACCAAGTTCCAGACTTGGCCCAAACGTGACTTCCCTCTCTCAAAGCCCATGATTTGCAGAAGTTCACCGTGCAGTAATTGTAATTACCTTAGGGTTCAGTGATTAGTATATATAGTCTAGTTTTAGGTTTAGGTCGACACACTTTTATCATTCACAGACTTATTCAATTTTATTTTTCTCATCACGTTTCTCATCACGTTCAGTAATGTAATTAGGATTAGGCCATGTCTTCTTCTCCTTTCTCTGTTTTGTTGCTTAAGATCATGGCAACTAAACTCATTCAAGCCTAGGGATGAGGGCTCTGTTCATCCCAAGCATGGATCCATAATTTAATTTCAAGTTTTCTTCAAGTGCAAGTTCATCTATCATAGATCAATTTCTCTGTTCTTCACTTTCAGGAATTAAACAAATCGAGAGGTAATTTACTTCCTTGCTTTTAATTTAGTAATTTTGAGAGAAACCTAGATTGATTGTATTAGAGAATTGTTCTTCATAATTAATTAGTGAATTAGAGATAAGGAATTCATTAATTGTGCAATTGTTTGAATTTCGGTTAGGGTTTGTTAGATTAGTAAGTGACATAAAACTAGTCTTTGATCCCTCTTGTAATTCACATAATTGAACTAGGATTAGTCTTAACCTCTATTTTGATTAGTTAATCAAGAGATTGATAATTAATTAGGATTAGAGAAACTAAATCACTAAGAGATTAGGGTTTAGTTAATTAGGGTTCTTCTGATTGATGATTTCTTGCATGAGAAGTAACTTGATCATTTGAATTAGGGTTATATTTGGGTAAATATCTCTTGATCCTTGGCTTGTCCCTTTATTATTATTGATTTTTTATCATTATTCTTAATTAATTTCTTGCTATCCAAGTTTTGAATTCATTGATTTTGTTAGATTTTAATTGATTTTGTATGATTTTAGGAGATTTGATTAGATTAGATTTGATTTAGATACACCATATCTTTGAATATTGATTTTGTCTAATTAGAGAATTGATTGATCATTACTGCTTAGTCCATTAATCTCCATGGGAACGATACTCTTACTCACTTTTTATTACTTGATACGATTCGTTGCACTTGCCGGTGGAGAGTCCGAAACTTCACAAGAATTTTGGGCATCAACTCCCAAGGTTCTGGCTTGGTTGCTAGTTACACATCTGGTAGCTACAGTTTCCGAAGCGGCGATCTATCTGGAGTTTGGTCGTCTTCTTCTGCACCGAGTCAGAAATATGCCTCACTAAGTTGTTCAGACAACGAGATGCTTAGGTTATAATAAAGTAGTCTAAGGCGTAGCTTAGGAAGACCGTTGCGCGGTAAGGTCGTGGTAGTAAGTTAGGAGTTAGTCTCTTGAGTTGTAATATCTACCACTATACTTATGTAATCGTACTAGTAATTGTTCCCTTCGATACTCGCATGTTCTTATGATGATGATTAATTGAATGCCAGTTTATTTTTTTCCCATTAGATTGCTTGTTATCATCTTCATGTTGTATAATTCTATTGCGATGAATGATATGACAACGACGGTAGGCTCTCGACAGGCTTATATATATGTAAATAATAATAATCGCGAGTCTAGCTTGTTTAGGGCCGACCGATGTGACGCCTGCGACCATAGGTAGTATCGCAGTATGCCAAAAGTCAAGGTGTTACAAATAGCAGTAACGATATCAAGGTGCTAGCAACTCGGATCATATTCAGACATGAAAGCAAGTACAGGTTCATAGCCATGGAGGTCATCAACCTCTTGCCATGAGAGACAAAGAGCTAGAAGAATGGAATTAGGTTATTGAAGGAAATTAAAGCTCTGGAATGGAAGCAGCTGCGTCTCATCCCTAATCACAAGCGAGTCGGGTTTTAGAGCAATTTTTAAGTTCGAGTTGGCTTTTCTGGGCTTGGCCCATGTCCATAAAAAAATGAAATGCAACAAAAAATCGATTTTTGAGATAAGTAAACATAGTTGTTAAATGAACAATTTAACCAACATCTCTTAATGTATGGTTATACTTATACACAATTGTGATTTTTTTTAGTTGAGATTTTTCTTACTACCCATTTCTGTAATTCATATATTGCAAATAAGACAATATTTTGATCAAGTTAAAATTTATTTTTTATTTTGCAAGAATATTTCACTCTTGCCTAGACATTTTTTAGGATTTAGAATTGTACCAAGAATTTTATGATCAGGCAAATTTTATGACACCACACATAAAATAGGGGTCTGTGTTTAATAAGCTCAACTAGTATGGGTGCTTCTGATGTGCACAATAAAATAATTATAAATATTACCCCACTTTGATTTTATGGTAATTTTTGAAATTTTAAATATATCACAGAATTATTAAAAATTATTCAATATAACCCTTTTTTTTCTCTTTGCACTGCGATAGTGAAGATCAGCGAAGTCCCCACTATTGCAACATAATTGCATCTCTTCTAGGTCTCATCTCATCTCTCTCCATCAAGCTGCTCCCTCCATATCCAAATCATCCTCCTTCTTTTTCTGCACACAATTATTGTTAAAAGCCATACATAGAGCCAGCGGACCCTGATTTCTGACCATCAGACGAGATCGAAAACTTGCAATTCAGGATTGGCTCTCGTCGACTAAAATCGCATCTCTCCGACGAAAAGGTAACCCATTATCTTTGTTTGACTCTTTTTTTCTTATTGTTTTTTCTGCTTATGAGTATCAATATGAATCATTAGCCCATGTTTTTTTTCTAGGTTTTTAGTGAGGTTTTTTATTTATAAGATTTATAGGTTATTAAAGTGATAATTGCTGTTAGTTCTTGAAGATTAGGTAAATTGAGTATGCTAATTGAAAATTTTTCCACAATCACTCTTCCTAACTTAAGCTTTTGAAAAAGGGAAAGAATAATCGTAATATACGTGCTATTCCACCAAGAACCAACACAAGAGTTTCATCCCACTACTTCTGAGCTGTGTTACGACTGCAATGTTCACCATAAGAGATATGTGAAATGTCAAGTAATTTTTGGAAGGTGTAACAAGGTTAACAAAGTAGTGCACCTAACCAACTACAGAAAATGTTTTGGGTGCTATTATCATAGATAGTTTCCTAAGAAAGGCATAAACAAGCGTGTTGGAGTTCGTGTGATGTAAAGTATTTCAAAGTTTTAATTTCACTGTTCTCTACATGCTTCACTACTTTAAATATGTTCTTAGAGCATTACGACCTGTCTTTCATGTCCAACGAGATAAGCTACTATCTATTGACTCGCCTTAGACATCGACCACTAATCTCTAACCAAGTTCTCTGTTTAGTTTATTAGATTGTTCTTTCTTTAGTATCGAGAAATATAGGGAAACTTAGAAAACTATTGGAAGAAAGAAGTAGGTAGCATCCAAAACTAAAGCCTATATAGGTGGCACAGTTTTGCTCATTACTGTTAAAATCCATGATTTTCTATGAAAATAATAGAGTAAATAGTAACTCACCAAATGAGAGAAAGAATATATCATTCTTATATGATGTGTGCAAATTGTATGCTGATTTATTGTTACATGAGAAAAGACTAATACATAGAGAGGAGAGTGATAAATGTGGAACATCTACTCAACTACTCTCTATAAATGCACTATCTAAACTACTAACCACTATCTAAAATTAATATTTATCATGATATTTCAATACTCCCCCTGAAGCTTGAGCATATAGATAATATGCATCAACCTTGAAAGATTTATAACCTATAAGAAATATTATTTAATATGGTGAGATAAGAAATATTATTTCATCAAAAGCACCCTTCTTCTATTCCCTCTCTACTAGTTTGTGAGCTGGTTTGATAAATATCTTACTTGTTATTTTATGCCAAATAAGAATAAACTATGTTTTATTCTGTTTTATGACTATAGGTATATATGCATAGATAAGATAACTCTACATAATATAATGACGATGCAGGTGCATTGACGGGCTGATTTAACAAATGCAAGTATAGTAGTTTAGCTACACTAAAAATTATTATTAAACAATTTGACAGCAGTTGAATGTTTTCAATTTCGTTTTATGCTGCTTGTTAGGATAGATTGAGATGAGTGAGAACCTGAATTCCTTTTTACTATATTTTGTAGGTAACATAAATTTTTAAACTGGTCGAAGGCACACAATGGACGAAAATATGAATCATGTGGGTGATCATGTGGATGAAGATGCAACTTTTGACGTAATGGATTTGGATGGATATTGTATAAATTCTTCTGAAGGTATTGGTAAGGTTTATTTTGGGAGTCTATCCGAAGAAGATATTTATCAATTTCATTTTGTTGATCTTGGTTTGGCCTTTGAATTTTATAATTCATATGCTAAGTGGAGGGACTTCAGTGTCCGAAAGAGTAGGAGTAGAAGAGTTGATGGAAAAATTAGAGAAAAAACATATGTGTGTTCTTGTGAAGGGTACAGATCAAAAAAATGGAACCACCTGGAAAATCGAAGAAGGGAGCCAAAACCAGAGACAAGATGTGGGTGCATGAGCAGACTTCATATTTTCTTGGAGGCGGCATGTGAGCGCTGGGTGGTGAGGGATTTTAGTGATGAACATAATCATGAGCTTGTTGTCCCGAAGTTGGTTTGAATGCTAAGATCGCACAAGAAAATGGCTGAGGCTGACATTAATCAAAGGAACCACATGAAAGAGGTTGGGATTAGCATGCCAAATATATTTGGGTCGTTAGCCAGCCAATGTGGAGGGTATGAAAATGTTAATTTTACAATTAAGGATATGCACAATCAAGTTGCTAAGCAAAGAAGACAGCTACCTGATGATTTAGACTCTGCAATGGCTTACCTGGAAAAGCTAGCAGCAAGGGATCAGGACTTGTTCTATAGTGTTGAGAAGGGTAAAGACGGGGTGTTTCGACAAATTTTCTAGTGTGACAGTCGATGTCAGTTGGACTACGATCTGTTCGGCAATGTGATGGCATTTGATGCAACATATAAGAAGAATAGATACAAATTGCCTGCAGTGATATTCTCATGAGTCAACCATCATAAACAAACAGTTGTATTTGGTGCTGCCCTAGTTTCGAATGAGAGGAAAAGCACATATGTGTGGTTACTAAAACAACTTCTCATAGCAATGAAAGGAAAACCACCGTCTTCAGTGATTACCAATGGTCATCCATCAATGGCTATTGCCATTCGGGAAGTGTTCCCGAATGCCCATCATAGGTTATGTGCATGGCACTTGATGCGTAATGCAACAAGCAATATTCACAATCCTCAATTTACAAAACAGTTTACAAAGTTGATGTTAGGTGATTATGAAGTTGATGTGTTTGAACAAAAGTGGGAGGAAATGGTTGCAATCTTCGGAGTGGAAGATCGTGAATGGATAATAGATACGTATTCAAAAAGGATTATGTGGTCTACTGCTCATGTTCGAGGAAAATTCTTTGCGAGGTTTAGAATAACTTCAAGGTGTGAAGGTCTACATGCTGTCCTCAAAAGATACGTCAAATCACGCCATAATTTGACAGAATTTATTCAACACTTTCAGCGTTGTTTGAGCTATATACGGCACAAAGAGGATTTGGAAGGCTTTAAATCAGCAATCGGGCAACCAGTGATGCAAACTCAATTTCAGCAATTGGAAATGTCAGCGGCTGCCATATTTTATAAGCCTAACATGACATGGCACGTGTCTTTTTCTGAAGAGCAAGCAAAGTTTAAATGCTCGTGTATGAGAATGGACTCCTTTGGTATTCCATGTAGTCATATACTTGTTGTTTTGGGTTTCTTAGATATTGCTGAGCTACCGGAGTTGCTAGTGCTTCGAAGATGGACAAGAAAAGCTAAGGAGTGCATTAGTGGATATGATGATATAGGCGGCTTGATGGAGGACTCTTTGGCCATCAGTCGTCGTGCATGTCTAGCGCACTGGTGTAAACAGGTGATAAATGAAGGGTGCCAAAAAGAGAATGTGTTTAATGAATTACATGATGCGTTGGTGAATATGCTTTCATGGACTAGGGATTATAGTGGGGAAGATAATGTAGTGGAAGGTGATGTGGAAGAGATATTTGGTGGTCCAGGAAAAAGTGGAAGTCTGGAACCGAAGACCACAAGGAAGCCTAAGCATTGCAGCTATTGTCGCAAGGAAGGTCATAATATAATTACGTGTCCTACAAGGAAAATGGATGAGAAGACTCCTCAAAATGATGTGGGTGAAGACTACTCCTCCTTAGATGATGGGAGTGATGAGTATCTGATAATGAAGACGTAAGTATAATAAAATTGAGAGTATATTTTGTTATGCATAGTATTATATAGCAGCTAATTTTATATGTTTTTCTTCTGTGGTAATTTTGGTACAGCAACATTCAAGTTCCTCATCATGTTACGAAGAGAGTAGTGATGAGGTTGATTTCTCAATGGGATTTGATTCTGAAGGTGTTTATTTTTTTCTCTTTTCTTTAAATATTTCTTAGTTGATGCTGTTTTTTAAAATAATTAATTATGTTTATCAAATTTCAGGGTCAAATGACGATGAACAAATGGAGGATTATATGTGAACCATTCATAATATTTAGCAAAAAAGAATAGAAATGTCTTTCTTTTCATTTTGAATTGAAGAAGATTATAGCTGATTTAATTATTATGATCTAGTGTTTTAGGAATTAATAGACTTAGTCTTTTCATATTTGTTGTTCTGTGAATTTAGTGGGTCATGATTGAATGTTCCATTTTTTTCTTGTATGTTGGGAAATGGAAACTCGAGAAAGTAGTCATAGGCATTGAGAGGTCAAGACTCATACATAAACTAATGGTAATAGGATTCAAACGATGCTCAGGTTGGCATTCACACCGAGAGCGAGAGAGATAGAGTTTTGTTGAGAATTATTGCAGGCATTGGATTAATTATAACTCACCTTTCTTTGTTTGTTTTCTATTCTTTATTCTAGTATCATATAAATCATTTACATTTTTGTTTGTATTATTTACATAGTATCCACTTGTTTTCTCCTCATCCGATTTCTTTCGTTAATGTTTTGGGTGTTATCACCAAAATAATATTTTTTATATCTTTCAAAGTTTCTACATTTAATGTCATTTGAACAGGAGTCAAAATATCAAGACTTGCTTGGTAAGGTTGAAGTGAATATTTTGTTATCCTTGTTTTGCATACAAGGTTCTATAAGGGGAAAATGGGGATGACATGAGGATGATTTGCATTTGCTGTTGAAGGTTCTATTGAATTTAAAGAGTTTTTGTTAAGAAGTTTTGTAAGCAATGGCCAAGAAATTGCAATAATTGAGACGTCGTGTGAATAATGAACTGTAAAATCTTGAACCTCAAAACAAGTATATAAAAGTATAAATATATTTGATTTAATATAGAATTAATACATTCCATTTGTATCCATTCACGTTGAAAAAAAAAATCTGAAGATTAAACTATTTGTCACAATTTAAATTGTCCAACAAAATAATAAAATAGTGAAGTATAAGTCTATGGTCATGGGTGGTTGAGTCGAACCCAATGCTCACTAGCATTTTCCATAATTGTCCTTCTCAATCTATTGAAAGCTCCCAAAACCAAGTCTATGGTAGTTGTCACAAGCACCATGTTCAGAAATCTGGAACAAGAAAACCAAGGTTGAAAAGACAAATCAAAAAACAATAAATAACACCCAAAGTATAAAACTAATGGTATTCTTACCATTGATGGTATCTCAAAATTGAATAAATACTCCATGTGCAACCAACTTAGTACCCATATAGCAAAATTATCTTTGCATTTTGGAAGAGGTTGTACATTGTCAACCACATCAATTGTGCGAGAAGACCAACCCCCAGAGAAGTCAGCATGTTCAAAAGGACAATCAGCAAAGTGACTTGAAGTAATAATATCAGAGAGAACAACAGCCTACACAAGAAAATAACTCTTATGGTTTACGATGATTTTTAATAGAGAAATAGAAAAAACTCTTGAAAGGGATTAGACCATAACCAGATTCTCAATACATGTTGTGCGTGATTCCTTGCGCTCAGCTGGTAGATTGGAATCCAAGTGAAAAGTAGTTTTTAGTTTTAAGCACATGACCATTAGATACCAATGACCATTATCTTTTTTTAATAGGGATGTAAATCTGAACACAATCCATTGTTAAACTATCAGTAAAAAAATAAAAAAGGATTTTTGGGGTAACTTAAGTCATAAGGGCAAGATCTTACATATTCAAGTGAAGGGTATTTTCCCATGTAATCAGTTGCATATCTATCAATCAATTCTTCTATTTGGAGAAATTCGAATACATCAACCTAGTTTGACAATGGTTTGTTAGGTTAAAAACAGTTTAATCCAATTTGATTGATTTAATAATGCATTTAAAAACCTACTGAAAATGAGGGAGGAAGGCACCAAGTAGTCTTCAGTGTAATGCTATTTTGGTCCCAAGCACATTTCTTTGCCCAAAACTCGATTATCTGTATCAAGCATAATTATGGTCAAATCTTTTGCCCAATTATTTACTATCTTTTGCCTTTTCCTAATTCAGGGAATTAAAAGAAAAAATTAAAAAAATTGATTTAAAAAGAAAGATATATCATAACTAAATACTTAAATTCTATAACTTCTGCAGCAGCTGCAGGAGATAGAGCCTTCAACCACATGTTTCATAATTTATATTAAAACTTGTAATTATTATGTATCACAAATAATAATAAAATAAACTCTTAATATTTCTTAAAATAAACTTAGAACTGTACTTTTTACCTTGTCTGTGATTGTGTGATCTTTGTTCAAACAAAAAAAAGTCTTCACGAGTTAAGAATGAATCTTCTATCTTTATAATGTTCTCGCTGATAACATAAGTAATAATATTCAATGATTAAATAATTTATGGAACAAATAATGAGCATGTTTAAGAACATGTAAAATATATACCTTGGTGATAAATCTGGATCGAACACGTATGCAAACATCTCTACCTGTGCCTTGCTTATGTTTATCTCACTTGGTGTCTTGAAATAAGTGGTTATTCCCTGTTCATGTTTAAATAATGTTGTGTTTAAAAATTTTCGAAACACAAGAAGTTTTGCACGTACAATCCATATGTATATAAATACCTTTGGTTTTTTTCTCATAAGCATGTTTTGTTGTCCAAAAAAGGATAATGGCTTTGACTCTGCGCTAACACAGGGAGCACTTTGCTTACTTGATGCTTCTCCACGACGCACATGTACATCTACTGCACACTTTGACACATGTTGTGGTCTGTGGATACTTTTGAATCCCTAGATACAAAACAAATAAAATAAAACTCACAAGATTTCAAGCTGCTAACCAAAGCAATCAGGGATCATCATAACCAAAGCAGTACCAATAGTTTACTCAAGCAAATAAGCCACACCTAATACACTTGCCACTCCTTTAACCTATCTTATCATACATACATTTAATAATACAAGTAACCAACAGAATACAATACATGATTGCCCATATGCAAATTCCTTGATATGTAGCGTTCAATTCATGACTTCCAACTGCCACAACACCAGATAATAATTTAGCCTCATGCCATTCTTCCTTGCTAGCACAATATAATCACCCTGCTTTGGTTCATATCAGTTCTGATCCTTCCACTCCACCCAACTATTTTCTTCACTTATTGTTTGATACCTACTATCCTTGACCTCTCCCACCTTTTAACTCTTACTTACTTTATTTCTTCTTTTACTCTCTATCCATTTGTTAGTTAGGATTTTAACCTGCTCCCACGTATTGCTTTGAGAGTGGAGTATAAATTTACTCTTCAATTAACTTCATAAACAATAAACAAATCAAATACTTCTTAGGATTAAAGTTACCTGAACTGCTGGCTGGAACCTTGATCTTTTTGCACCAGGTTCAAGAAACAACGACTTCAATAATGGTTTTGACTTTCCTTTGCCATTTGATTGTGGTGATGACACTTTTTGGCGTTTAATAGCGGGAGTGTTTCGTTGGACAGAAAGTTTGCATGGAGTTTGGCGTTTAATAGCGGGAGTGATTTTTCAGATGCCTTGCAATCTCCTTCAAGTCAGATTTGAAAAAAAGGGAATCCATGCGTTCAATCATGGATTTCAATAAGATTTGCTGAGCTTGAATATTTTTGTTGGATCTTTTGATATCCTGGATACAGATGATACAATAGTAGTAAGGTGGTATCACATAAACATTAAAGTTAGCATTATTAAACAAGTGGAATGAATTTTTCTCTTATAGGAGATTCTTATGCATTTTCCTAGTACGTTGATTTTCTAATCCTTATAAGATTTCTTCAATAAGGTTTCTTTGGAAAATACCATTAATACAGAGAAGAAAGTCCACGTATCAACAACAAAAAAGCAATCAGGTTCTTACATACCTCCAAATCAGCCATAACTTTCTTTTCAAAAGAGTCTGTCAAAACACTAGGTGTTGCATACAAGTTAGCATGGGTTCTATCAACAATTAAACGAAAATAAAAATATTAATAAGACATAATTCAATCGATAATGGTGGAAACAAGTAACAACAAAAGCAATGAATTTAGTGTTTTGTCTTACCCATCGGTGTTAGGAGTTGCCATTGAATAGCTTGGATCTCTCTGCTTGAGTTCTTCTATTTTTTTCCTTGATATGACGTCCTCACTCAGTCCGTTCCTTTCGAATTCATGTCTTTAACCCAATTAAATATGAAATCACTACCATATAATCTTTGTGATCTTTATCAAAATTAATAGTGAGATATGATTTGATTTTGTATTTGTAGATTTTCTTCTTGATTTAATTTGAAAATAATGAGATGAAGATTCAGTATTAAACAAAAAAATGAGTAAAGATTCATTAATACCTGATTGCCTAATTTGGCAGCGTGCCCAGTGAAGAGACTTCATGTGTTGTTGACGACGTCGTCGTCGCTGTCTCCGTCTCCAACAAAAATCGTCATCATTTTTTCTAATTTGGATTTTAGTAGTCATCTCCCTAGTTTGTTGCTGTCGTCGTTTAGCATAATCTGTTCTCGCCGCAATCTCGTAACTATAAACTTAAAGGCTCCTTTTTTTTAAGTAATTACGGGGTTTCATTGGGGTGTTGTTTCGGATTTTTTATTTATTTAAATAAAAAAATAGAAATTTTACCAAAATAGGTCCGCTGGGTATTTACCAATTTAGGCATACCCCCCATATCTCGGGCTCTGCAACCCCGAGATGAGGTTTACACGTATCTCGGGCTTGCAGAGCCCGAGATAAGACACGAAATAAAAATCCAACGATATCTCGGGTCTGCAGAGCCCGAGATACGTATCTCGGGACTGCAGAGCCCGAGATAGCTCTGTGTCCTATATAAGGACAGCAGAGCCCGAGACCCCTCACAAATCCACTCTTTCTTCCCTCAAAATTACCAATTTAGGCGAAAAAAAATAATCTCTGAGTGTTGTGTTTGACATGGCTCCGAGGGGACGTTCTAGAACACGCGGAGGGGGCAGATCTGGGGAGCAACCTGCCGCAGCCCCTGAGGCTAACCCGCAGGACCCGGAAGGGTT
>JASCZI010031777.1:0-13872 GCA_036250425.1 Stylosanthes scabra
ATATATATATATATATATATATATATATATATATATATATATATATATATATATATATATATATTAACAAACAAGTTGAGATAGAAAAAGGAACTTTCAGATTAGTCATTAATTACAAACTTTTGAATTAAGCTTTACAATAGATTCGTTATCTCATCCCAAACAAAAAAGATTTGCTCAATAGATTGAATTCTTTAAACATCTTTTCAAAATTTGATATGAAATCGAAATTTTGGCAAATTCAAATCAAAGAGTTTGATAGATACAAAACTGCATTTATAGTTTCATTTGGGGAATATGAATGGAATGTAATGCCTTTTGGTTTGAAAAATGCCCCTTCTGAATTTCAGAAAATTATGAACGACATTTTCAACTCACATTCAAACTTTGCTATCGTTTACATAGATGATGTTTTGATCTTCTCTAAACCTTAGAAGAACACTTTAAATATGTCAAAACCTTCATGTACATTATCCAAAAAAACGGTCTTGCTGTTTCTAAATCAAAGATTGTTCTTTTCCAAACAAAGATTTGTTTTTTTGGTCATATGATTTTCCAAGGAACCATAACCCCAATCGAAAGATCAATTATGTTTGCTACAAAGTTCCTCGATCAGATCATTGACAAACCACAACTTCAAAGGTTCTTAGGTTGTCTAAATTATGTCTCAGATTTTATTCCAAATCTTAGCAATCTTATTAAGCCTCTTCACGATAGGCTTAAGAAAAATCATTCACCGTGGACCGACAAACATACTGAGGTTATTAGGTTTCTTAAGACCAGAGTTCAATCTCCCTTGTCTTTACCTACCTATTCCTCATGCATTTAAGATTGTTGAAACAGATGCATCAGACTTAGGCTATGGTGGCATTTTAAAACAAAAAATGCATGCCAAAGAATGCATCATTGCATTTACATCAAAACATTGGAACAATTCCCAACAGAATTATTCTACCATCAAAAAGGAAATTTTAGCAATTGTTTTATGCATCACAAAATTTCAATCTGATTTACTCAATCAAAAATTTCTGGTTAGAGTTGATTGCAAATCTGCTAAAGATGTTTTACAAAAAGATATTAAAAATCTTACTTCAAAACAGATTTTTGCCAGATGGCAAGCAATTCTAAGCATATTTGACTTTGAAATTGAGCACATCAAGGACAACTCAAACTCTCTCCCTGACTTCCTCACTCATGAATATTTGCAGAGAAAGAAAGAAGAACCTGATGCCTAAAAAGGCAATTGTCGCCTCTTCCAGAGGCAAAGGCCTCCGCCTTGCCCTTCCAGTGTCAATCAAACAATCTCAATCAACACAAGAATCTGAGTCATCTACCCAACAATTACAATCAGCACAAAAATCTGGGTCATCTACCCAACAATCACCATCACAATCTTCCCAGCAAGCCAAACAAACTAAGGCCGATTATGCCTTTCCAATCCAAACCCTCATGGCCTTACAAGACCAAGGTGTCACAAAGATCAATAAAAAATCATGGGACGAAATCTGTAGTGAGTTAGATGAAGAAATTGATCTGACCCAACTCATCATCCAAGTAGCAAAATAAAAAACAATCATACCAAGCCCACAAGAAAAAGCCATTTTGTCGAAACCACAAAACACCTCAATCACAATAAAACCACAAAAAACCCAAACCAATTACATCCCTACAAACAAATTCTCAAATATCATCCAAATGGAACCTGAATTTTAGGACGAATCACCTAACAAAGTTATCCCAAATATATTCCCCACTGGATTCCATTTCAAACCAATCTCACTAAAAAAGACTCGTCAATTCTATGAGTTCATTTTAGTAGATACTGACTCAGTATCTATTAAACACTATAAAGACAAAAATAATTCTGAACTCATAACCCATTCAACAATCCAAATCCTCAAAGTCTTGACACCAAAGGAATTTGGAAACAATCTGAATAAAATTCAAAAGTTTTCTCAAAATTTTGACCCAATAGGTTTTAATTATTGGGAATACGTGGATGCCTGGACTAGAGCATTTTGGTTCCAAAACGCCCAGTACAGACATTCATGGCTTATTTCAAAATAACTTCAAACTATTTTTTCCCAAACTGGTTTTACCAATGGTGGGACTTTTTTGGACCAATCCCAGAAATCTTACCCTCTACTACCAATGAAGGGTTTAATATTTTTCAATCAAAATTTGACAAATAGGAAACATGTGTTCCTGTGATGTTGAAGTTTTTCTCAATCTTCTCATTGTCATGGGTGTTCTCATGGCAATACAATTATGAAAAACCAGATCATCCAAAAGCATTTCCAATCTTGCAAAGGCACGCTTATGTCAAATGGTGGTCTCAATTTGATTCATCAATGGCTTATCCAGAAAAGGTCAGAGAATGGTTCAAAAATAATTCCAAGAGTCAAAAAATTTCAGATCCAGAAACGACCTCGTTTCTCAATCAGAAAGCACAAATCCAAGCAGCCCTACTAGGCTCACAATCAAAACAATCAATCAAAGGAAAGCTCAAACAAATCCTCCACTTACTTCAAAAAGACGAAGAACTTTCGCCTAATGAAGAAAGTGATCAAGAATGTGAAGATATTCCAAATGAAGATGACTGTTTCGGAATTAACCTTGATGATGATTAAAACCGAAACTGTTGTCATATGTCTAGGTCAATCACCGGAACTATTCAGAACCGGAACTGTAGCTATAGTTTAGGTTACCTTTACCTGTACTGTAAAAACAGTAAAATTTTCAATTATAAAAGGAGTCCTCGTTTTCATTGTGAGGCACCCTTTAGTTTTACATTACAATCACAGAAGTGAGAGAAGCTAAAGAGAGAAGCCTTGAGAGCTCCCTTATAAGCTCTTGAGCTTTTCTTTCTTCCTCTCCCTTTCTTCAATCTTTTTCCTTCAAGCATCCAATAAAATATAACTTTATCATATATATATCTCTCTCTCCCTCCGCTAGTGCAGGCGGATTACCGCTAGTGCTAAATTTCTTCTAATAACATTAGACGGAATACCGCCATAGTATTTATATATTTAATCTTTCTGCATATTTATTTGTTCATTCCATATCTGTTGCATCATCTGCATACTCATTCTTCTCCTTTTTCCATTTATATATATATTCAATTAAAATTTATGGATGCTCCAAACATTTTGAGAACTTTAAAATTTTAAACGGACTACTGATTCCCCAAAGTTACAAAGATCACCCATGCACCCACCTACTTACTTTTTATTTCTTACTAAATTATACTTCACTCATTTAATTGTTGGATTTTTTCACAAATAACCTCATAAATTTCTTTTATTTTTAAGAAACTCATTTGCTCTACAGCCCTAATCTAAATATCTAATTTCATCTTCTTCTTCAAACGTGAGTGAGTGACGAATGCCCCTTTTCTTCCACTCAATCCAAATCAAGTTTCATGTGTTCTAGCACCAATTCAAAACAACTGGGACAACTACTCCCAAATTTCTTATAATCCCATTTTTTCTCCACCCAAATGTCTTATTTCTTCCCTACCATCCCAATCAAAATTAATTGTTCAAGAAATAAAACCCAGCTGTCGTTTCATCTACAATAAAACCCAGGCGGTGATCGATCTTCCATCTACTTTCCTTCGTGTGGCCATCGTTTCGCCATTCTTCTCACTACCGTCGCGTCACCACCCTTATTGTGGCTGCGTGCTCCTCCTTGGTCATCTGGCTTCGTACGTGAACGAGAGCCGACTGCTTGGCTGCTCAGTCCGTTAAACCTACGGTAAACCATTTCCCTCTTTTCCATGCTTGCTGATTTATTTATCTTTTTATATATAGATTTGTTAGCTACGTGTTTGCCTTTCCTGGCTTCGCCGTCGTGTTGCTTGCGCCACCGTCGTGTTTCTTTGTCTCAGCTCACACAAACCTAATTCCCAACTTTTTTTACTTCATGCGTTCTATTAGAAATTTTCATACCAAAAATTAAATCTTTTTTCTTTGAAGTTCAATGTTTTTATGATAGAGTGCTATTCCAATTTTAGTTTATGATTTAATTTGATGAATACATGGATACCCTTCAGCGGTACTTAAATGATGGAGGATTTGAGATGATGTTAATTATTTTATATTGCATATACATTTATGAGCTACGATATGAAAATATCTTCATTTGACTTGAATTTATGGGATTTAGAACACTTTTAAACAGATCTGAGACAAATATGCTAACAAAAAATACAAATCTTGTTTCGAAGTTTCTCCATTTGATGAGATTTGGAACACTTAAGTATGATGTATTCAGAAAAATATTTATCTCCAAGGATCTCCATTTGATCCCTGTTTTTACAACAATCATTGTTTTACCAACTGCACTAAATTATGAAAGTGCTTCTCTGATTTTGCTCCCAAACTAAGCAACTCCGTTTGTCTCAGATGATTTGGTTTGTTCATTTGTGGGTATGATTTTAATTTAAGTGCTATGTTAAAGAGCTTGTTAATGGTGGGATGGGCAAGGATGTCGAGGATTTTTTTTTTCCAATAAGATTGTCCTAAATTTTCAAATTTCCTCTCATTTTGATCCCAAACTAAGCACCAAGGACATAAAAATTGTATGCTACTGCTTCTTGTAAACCTTAATTTATCATGTCTTAGCATTTCAAGTTTGGGTAATTGGCCTATTTCCCAAATTAAAAAAGAAATTAAAGAAGCTATTATGCATATATTTTCTTGTTGACGGACAATAATATTTTTCCAAGACCCTAACTTTTTTCCTAGCCAATTTGATATACCAGATTTTGATAGCATTATGGATGATGTAGTTGAAGTGCATGGGAATTCGGAACATGATGATTTCAGTGAAGAGCAGTGCGTAGAGGAACATGAGAACCTTTCTACAATGGAGGTGGATTAGGAAGAAGTGGTTTCTGAACCTTTGTTGGAGGAGTTGCATGATGAGGCAACCAATGAAGAATCTGACCTTGAATTTGATGCTGAAGAGGTGGAACTAGCTGAGGAGTTAGAATGGGATTTATTTCGAGAAGACCAAGATAAAGACGAATTTGGAAATTTTGCAGACGATAATGCCCATAGGGTGGATTCAGTTGAGGACATTGCAATGATTGACTTCTTTGAGCTTGACATTGAAGATCTTTTGAAGTTCCATTTTGCAAATATTGATTGTGCTTATGAATTCTATAACACATATGCAAAGCACCATGGTTTTAGTGCTAGAAAAAGTAAGATTAGAAAAAGCCAAAACGGTTTGCTCTACTTGAAGGAGTTTGTCTGTTTTCGACAAGGATTCCGTCATAGAAAGCATTATGACAAGATGAACTGCAGAAGAGAGGCTAAACCAGAGACTCGTTTTGGTTGTAATGCTTGTTTCGTTGTTCGTTTTGTACATGAGACGGGAAGGTTTCATATTAGTTTGTTCTCTGATTACCACAACCACGAGTTGATTGATCCTCGTTTCTTTGGACTGCTCCCGAAACACTGAAAAATGAATGATGCTGAAGTTGCTCGGATGAACAACATGAGGATGGCTGGCATTGGTCCCAGCCAGATCTATAGTTTAATGGCTGGTGAAGCTGGTGGATTCTGATCTATTAGTTTTGTTAAACGAGATATGTATAATCAGATTGCAAAGTAAAGAAGCAGTCTTCCATGTGATGCAGACACAACAATGAAGTATCTTAAAAACATGGCCGCGAAGGACCCAATGTTGTATTACAATAGAGAAAATGATTCAGACGGCGTATTTTCTCGGTTGTTTTGGTCAGATGGACTAAATTGGATTACATATTGTTTGGAGATGTAATCACATTTGATGCTACATACAAGAAGATATGATACAACCTTCCTCTAGTTGTGCTCTCTGGTGTCAATAAAATAAAAATTACTAAATTAAAAGCATCTCATCTAAAAATAAAAATAAAATGATATATTAAAATTCAAATTCTCACATGTCTAAATAAAATATATCCCTTTAAAATATGTCACATACAAAAATTTTAAAATATTTTAACTTTAAACAATGGGGGAGATAAAAATTCTTTACATAAATACATTTTAGCATCTTTATTGGAGTGTCCTTGATATATAATTAACGTGTATTCTAATGTTATATTGTCATCATTAACTCTTTTTCTATCTAAATATAGGCATTAAAGACCGAAAAGAGTTAAAAGAAAAAAAACGTATCATTTATTAATTCTACTAAGCTTAAATAATCCATTAAATACTGTATAACCCTTGGGTTATTACTTATTAGGAAATATATTAAGTTAAATATATTGTAAACATGAAAAAAATAATATTATTTATTACGGTTGATATATGATTTTTTAGGCACATCATGGGTAATGAAGCAGCTTAAAATCATATAATAAATGGATGATAATATTTTTGGTACAATAGATACATGGTCTCATTGATACGAAGATAAATAGAACCAAAAAATATACTATTGGCCCAAATGAGTCTAGCGCTGGTAACCCAATTACTCGTATGCCAATTATTCACTACTTCCAACCATCCCATCCCATGTACCAGTCCAAAAAAAAAAATCATCCCCTGTAGATGTTAAAATTGAAAATAAAAACCATCCCCCGTAGCGGCAGTTGCATAAGCATAATTTTTATTTTCCGTGATCAGTAGTATAAGCATTTGGTGGGTTTACTTGCTTTCCACCTGTTTTTTCAATTCATGTGAAATTTTCGGTTTCGGTTTCGAGAACATTACTACCACAGCGAAATTAGATGGCAACATGTGTATAGCATAGTAAATATAAGGATCAGTTACGTAAAATATTATTTATGCAATGATCTTAAATTTTGTTAACCACTGATCAACAAGCCTTCACTGTTGTCTTCTGTAGGTGATCACGCTAGTGAGCATGGACATTGCATTTACTAACCTCTTCTATCCTGAGCCATCGATTTGGTGTTTTCCACCAGACCTAGCGGTGACACTCAGAGCTTATAAAACTTCGACACTTAACATTTAATGGAGTATTGGATGCTAAATATTTAGACATTTATCAATATTTATATCACATTCTTGTTCTGTTGTCGCAACAGGTTGATGTCATGAATGAGAAATCATTTGAAGACTTGGAACACAAATACCTCTATAATTGGATGAAGCCATCACAACATTTACACTATGTAACTATTTAACTATTTATTACCTTATCATTGCAACGTATATATGGGATCTCGTATAGATTGTAAAGTGAGAATGCTATCTTTTCCAGATATATGTATCAATCCTTGACAATTTTCAGCACTGATTTGTTATGGTCATAAACCTAAAGCTGGGCGTTCTTTATAGAATGTCTACACAGCAGTGTGTGGGAAAGATGCTAGAGCATAGAAAGATAATGAAAAAAGTGGTAAACCCTTTTGTCATCCTTTAATATGATGTTTGCAACTTTCATTAAATTTTCAATTTCCTTCCCTAATTTTTATGGACTGTCTCATTTTTTATTACGGCTCTAATATCTCAATCTCGTTATTCATAGTTTCTACTCCATTTGAATTAGACTGCATTTTCTGTTTCGTTTGCTACTGTACATAATTAAGATTCTATAGGCCAAATGTAATATGTTGAAACCTTGCAGAATAAGGCTATTTTGAAACTTGCCAACTCCAACTATATGGTTCGATGCTACAAGCTGCTCCTCGAAATGGGAGACTGGCATGTGATGGATATTCATGACATTCCAAATTGTGTTGATAGGTGAAAACTTGCAAGCTTTCAAATTGCACGTGTTTCTTTTTTTTTTTCTATTCATGCATGTTGCTCTTAGCTTTTAGTTTCTTAAAACACATTACAATAATTATAAAAAAAATAAAATAATTCAATAACATTGGATATACTTGTTTCTTCCAAATCGAACTGGAATCATTCATGCTTCCAAATATACAATTCCTCATATCGTTCCAATATAGACTTTCTAATGCATAGTCCATAAATAAAGGTAGGGATAAACTTAGATTGGCTATTGTAAACTGATGTGGTTCCTCTTTATCTGAAACCAATATACTATCCTGTAGCAATAACACATCGGCATGGGTTATCAATTGGTTGCAATTGCAAGATGACTTCTCCATGACTATTGATGGACAGGTAACATCCACCCACATTGCAACTTGAATAGGTATTAATGCTGAAATGCTAATGTACTGATGTCATTGTTAGCACCCTTGTATTTGTTTCAGCTGAAAGATCACGTTGTTCGTGGCAAGATTGCAATGAGCCTAGTGACTAGCACATTCAATGTCCTCAAAAGGCAAATCTCCAAGGATGCATGTGAATGGCTTAGGCTTCGATCCACTTGACTCCTTCAAGCAATGAAATATGTCTGGAGGAAGTGCCTGCAATAAAATGCCAAAGCCATACGTGTTTAAGGACATGGTTGAACCCCCTTATTTTGTGTCCTACTATGTTCTTTAGTCATAGAACATAGGGGCTAATTTTATTTTATGGGGAATTGATATTGGATCCAGTTATCACATTTTTTGCACACATACTCTAGCTTTGGACATTGAACACTATCCTACAATTGTTAAAACATTTGTGATTTTTTGTTGATGACATTATGCATGATGCTTGAGACATATCAAGGTATTAACATCGAATTTGTTCTTAACATAACATCTTCCAATGGGTACATTGCTTTTGAATCAAAAAAAGTTTAAATATTTTGGTTTTAGAAGTACTGGTTATACAAATAATTTAGAGACATTGAGAACGGAGTACATTTAAAAATTCCGTTCATAACATATTAAGCTCAAATACCATTCACTATTTAATAATAAAACATTTTGCTTACTTGGACTATAAAGTTTCAGAAATTAAAAGACAAATAATAAAATGACAATTTAGATTTGAATCATTTAAAGGATATCTCTACACAACTAACAACATGATAAACTTGAATTGTGTTTTTGCAAATGGTCAAAACTTACATATACAAACTTCTTCCTTCGTATTCTGGAAGGGGATCAGCTTGTACCAACACAGTATAAACTTGGGAAGTCTCATCCATAGTTTCATTCACTCCATATGTCATTGACTAATTGGGGCATCAATTCATGATATCATTGCCTTCTCCAACAACTCATCCAATTCCCCTTTTGACATGCTTTTGAGGCCAAAGAAAGGATGAAAGATTAGAAGAGGACAATTATTTTTTTCAGTCACTAAGGCCTATTTGATTTCTGTTTTATGTCTTGTAAAATGTGACATTCACTATATAGCTAGTCCCTTAATTCATATATACTAGTTTACTACCGCTATGATTAGGTTTAAATGTTTTGATCAGTGAAACAAAACAAATTTGACAAGCATAAAAAAAAACAAAACAATCATATCATAAAGCCAGGATCTATGGATCGAGCACTTATTAGTAATTCAATGAATATGGTTACAGTTATACCCAAATTTATTTAAATATGGATGTACCAAATTTTGCAAAGAGTGAGTAACTAACAAACTAACCCCATCGTACAAGTTCAATAGCAAATGCATGCAATCAACTAAAACAGTAAAGACTTTTGAAATTCATGAATAAAAATTGCAATAACTTAGGCGGCTGAAAGCTAAAAGCAGCACAAAAGATTTTCATTAGTGTTCTATGAGAATGAAATCTTCTTGCAAAGAATGAGCAATACTAGAAAGTAACAAACACAGTGAACAAATGGCAGGCGAGCAACAAACATCATGAACATCTTGTAAAGAATAAGCAACACAAGAAAATATCCAACACCATCAGAAACTGAAATGGCATTAGAACTAGAAGTCATTAAGGGAAAGTGAATGGATTCTCTCAATCCAAAAATTCAGTTAACTATATATGAATGGCAGAATTTTACTATTGATTGAAAAAGTGAACCAATCAATGGTAAAATCTACATGGATTTTTCAATTGAGAGGATTTAACAAAAGGAAAACATTTATGTTCATCCACTTACAAGAGAAAAGGCTCACTTACATTCATTCAACTCCCTTCAACTCCTCCTCCTTTAGAGTGATTGATTCAACAGGGGAGACTCTATTTTCAACTGAAAAATGGGTGACTACTGACTAATTTGAATGCAAAGGTCTACAAAATTCCTTTCTACAGCACATATAAATTTACATTTTTGGGTCAAAAATAAGAAAAGAAAAGAAAAGAATAATAATACTCCCTCAAGAAAGAGAAAAGACCAAGCCATGGCAAGAATTTCAAAGGAACTAAGAACTTGCTTTAAAGAAACTCCCAACTCCAGAATTTTGATACCTCCATACTTTCTAGAGATTTACCGCAGTTTTCATGCTTGGTATCTGATCTCCATTTCTGTGTGTGTGAATCGCAAACATGTATATACACAATACTCTAACTTCATGGGTAAGTATGGTTGGCTCAGCCCATCATAGTATGGTTCAGCCCATCATTTTATCTCAGCGAAGGCAGAGACTTAACCAAGAAACATTGCTCTTAACACAAGCAAGATCATCTTGCAACTGCTTGGATGCTTCAACGAGCTATCGATTCCATAGCATGTCATACCAAATGCAGTAAACTTTCCATATCGTGAAAGCTAAAATCAAGAGCCTTCTTGATGGAATTTTTGCAGAGAAGAAAAAAAAAGAGGGAGGGTTGTGAAGAATTGAGTTATATATAACAATCAATAAGCACAGTTTCATTGCAATAGAGTTGCAAAAGAAGAAGAAAAAAATGTCCTCTGCTTCACTTCCCTCTCATGTTCTTCAACATCATTATCACTCTCAGGTCTGCCTCAATGGTTAAGATTTGTGTTCCTTTCACCATGTCCTCAGAGAGCTTTGTTTTCTAATGTTGATGTTCTTCTCTTATTCACCTTCACTGTTTATGCCATAACAAAGCTTTACCAGAAGTTCTTTTCAAATGCCAACAACAACAACAACATCATCATCACTTCCAATGGTCAGGACGCCAGGAACACAATCAAGTAACTAATAAATCTATAACAATATATATAATGGTAATAGGAAGATTTTGGTGTCCAAATTTATCTTTCCTTTTCTGCCCCTATTAATAGAGCAGTTGTTTTCTCTTTCTTCAATATCCACTTCACAAAAAACTAACTACCAGCAGTTACTGATTTTTATATGAGTAAAGTATCGTTTTCGTCTCTAACCTTTGGTGTAAGTTCTAAAGATGTCCCTAATGTTTAAAACATCCTATTTATCCCTAACGTTTTGAAATCGTATCAATCTTATCCCACCATCAAATAATTGTAAAAATCACTAACAAAGTCATACACATATATGTTAGTTTACAATACCAAAATATTATAAATGATGACATGTCTATTTCATTCGTTTTCATTATTATTATCCACACTATACGAACATAACATAAAGACAAAAAGAAGATAAACACATAATGCTTTTTCTTCGTCACACAAATCTTACAGTTTTTTTAGTGTAATTGTGGTAAATATTCCATCTATAAAGCTATTGGCTAATTAATTTTGCATTTGAAAGAGTAGATTATTGAGATTTATCCTAATAAAGTTGACGGTGAGACAAGATTGATACAATTTCTAAATTTATGGACATAAATATGACATTTTAAATGTTAGGGACATCTTTAAGACTTATCTCAAACGTTAGAGACGAAAACAATGCTTTACCCTTTTTATATAATATCATCTTCTTCAACTCCAATAGTTACATATAAAATCATTTTCTTCTCTATCCATATATCTATCATACATCTATTTCTCACACAATATTCTCTTAATTCCAAAATCTCATCTTCATCATTTAGTTAATTTAAAATTTGTTGTTCTTTTTATTTTTTGCATTTTTCATTGTATTTTTTCTTCATGAAACCAGTAGTTGAATTAGAAAATGTATGGTAAACTTTTGTTTTTAATTTTTATGTTCCATGTTTAATGTATCACAGAATCTTCAACGAGAAAAACAAACTGTGATATAACAAATATGGCAACTCCTCTTAAAGATATCACAAATACAACATTCTTGATCATAACCTTCGATTATCAGCCTTTGGTCACAGGTACTTTACTATCCAAAATATTAAATTTTGTATTGTTAAAATTATTTATGAAATATTTTGTACTCAAATTTTTTTATAACATCACAGAATCATATGAAAATGAAGTTACTTTAAGTAATGGACAATATGCGTATTCTACATAGACTATCATCAATAAATAATGACATTATATTTTATTAATTACTTATTTGGACATACACATGGGCTAATTATTTCTTTCTTTTTATTTATTTTTTGGATTTAATGAAGGTGATCAACCATATGGCTGAGTACCAAATAAAAGAGTACACAGAATTATAAGTTATAACTTTTTGTATATGAATTTTTTTTTAATGTATGGGTGATATTTTAGGTGCTATGTATCTAAAGGAATAAATTTTATTTAGTAGTTTTCATTTTTTTTTTAAGTGAGCTTTGACTCATGGGATAGAGATTAATTTTGGTTATGTATATAAGGGATAACATAAATAATATATGGACTCTTTCTCATTTTGGTAGAGGTTATATTTAAATTATAAATTTTTTTATTATTATAAATAATTTCAATTTTAGCCTGCAAGTCTTTTTATGTCATTTGAATCTATTAGATTATAATTAAAATAGAATTCTTTTAAAAAATAAAAATTTGATTGAAAGATAAAAATAATAAAATAAAAATTTTAGACAAATATAATATATTTAAATATTAAAATTTATAGAATACAGACTAAATAATATTTTGCCTTAAAAAAACTTAAATAGTAATTTGATATCTCTTAATGATTTAAGTAACAAAACTTTATAACTATTTATGAAAAAACTTTTTAGCCTATCAACAACGTATTAGTACTTTTAAACATATCACGCTAATTGTATAACAAGTTTAGATTTGGTAGTGAGACAAATGACAATGATAGCTAGAAATATGTGTATAAATAATGATAAAATATAGAATAAAATGTGAGAAAAATCAAAGTTAATGACATTTTCATAGATAACTTTGTAATTATCTTTGTAAATTTTTATTATGATTCTGTTATACATAATGACAATCTTACGATTTTTTTATCATATTTTATTATGTAATTTACTTGTTCTATATATTTTAAATGATAAATAAATTAAGAATTTTTTTTGTCTTTGAATATTTTATTATTTTTAATGATTTAATTTAAAAATTTTATTAATGTATTATTCACCTTTATTAAATAATAACTTGGAATTAATTACTTTTTTATTTACACAAAATTCAAAACAAAACGAAATATCTCAATACTACATGTTTTACTATTCTTCTCTATTGCATTAAAAGAAAATTTTAATTAATACATTTTCATGTCTTTATAAGAGCACTTTAATAGTCAATTAATTTGACACTTTTCAAAATTTAAAACGCTAGGAATATAGATATGCTCCCACAAAAAAAAAAAAATATAGATATGTATGAAAGATTGCGAGAAATTTTTACACTATACACATTTTCTAAATTATTATATTTTAATTTATTTTTTTTAATTTCATATCTAAAAATAAAAAAACAAGCATATGCCATTTTTCTTCTTTTCACTATTTGTAGGGAAATGATAGTTGCTTCAAATACTTATTCACCATTTAAAAAAAATGAATACAAACATGAAATTGATGACATTTGAATACTATTCATTTTTTCTATAAATAAATAACATGTATTTAATGTTAAAATTCATTTTTTAAAAAATATATTATGATCATTTTTAAATCTTTAATAGTATGTTGCTTAAGAATTGTTAGTCGGTATGCACAAGATACAAATACTCAAGAGGGGGGGTGAATTGAGTATGTAAGCAACAATGATAAATTTTCGCGCGGAAGCTAAATAAACTTGAAAAG
>JASCZI010031780.1:0-12480 GCA_036250425.1 Stylosanthes scabra
TTTTTTTATATATATATATATATATATATATATATATATATATATATATATATATATATATATATATATATAAGTTTTTAATAATATGACAAAAATATTAAATATAACAAAATATTTCGTTACATAAAATGAATATATCATTTTTTAGGACATAAGCCTTAAATGAATATACCCTCATATAAAATAATATTTTTTTATATTTAATGTTTTTATTATAGTAGAAATTTAATTATAAAATTTAATTAATGCAGGAACTTAATTGAATAAAAAAATATAAAGACTAAATTAAAATTTCAATAAAATTATAAGGATCAAATTATAATTTAACCAAATTTTAAAAGTGTTAAAAAATTTATTTATTTCAAACATATTTAAAAAATAAGTTATAAGTGTGTATATATAATTAATGTGAAAAATACGATCTAAATAAACAAACTCATTTTATACACAAAACAAAGAAAAAAATGACAAACTAGATTTAGAGGCGGTTTCAACGTAAGGTACACATTTTGAATTTATTTAGTGGCAGATGGTTGAAACTGTCCTTAAAAGCATTTAAATTGCGACGACAGTTTCTACATGCTAAACCATTGCTAAAATTTTCAATGATTGCAACTCCTGTTAACCGTTGCAAAAATTGCCACTAATAAACCCCTTCTGTTTTGATTTTGATTCCATGGGAATTTCCTTTTGTGATTTTGTAGTTAAGATATGTCGGGAATGTTTTAAATAAATTTGCTCAAAGGCAGTTCTGGGAAAATACCCAGTCTGTTATCCCTCCATAGGCTACTATTTCGGCATCCCAACATGATGATGTGGTGGAGGTCAATGTATCTCAGGGCATTGTGGAGGGAGGTGATAAAGGTGCTGCTGCTTTGGAAGTTCAAAAGGGAATGTGTTTTGATTAGCATCGATTTTGGGTTGTGATTGCGATTTGATGCCATTTTTGGATAGGGATTATTATTTACCGTAGTTTGGTTATTTTGTGGGTTTTGATATCCATAATCCGTTTATAGTAATTGAAAATATGGTAATTTGTTCTTCCATTTAATCAATTTAGATTTTTCAATTGCTTATTAACCATTTTGATAGCTTTTAGTGTTAGTAATTTTGTAGTGGAGAAATGCAATCTTATTAATGGAGAAATGATGATCATTAGTTCCAATAAAAATATTCAAAGATGGTAAGTGAAAAATCATGGGATAAATTGGGAGAACAATTTCACGGAGAACAAAATTATTCACTATTAATTCTTATTGTCAGATTGCTTCATTTTCCCAATTTATATAAAATCCGTGATAAAGTATTTTGGTTTATAAAATCCACCACATCCTATCACGGATTTTGAGTTTTTTGTTTAAGTAAGAAAAATCCGTGGTAGGTGCCACAGATTCTGAGTTTATTTTTAAAAGGCTACACCTTACCACTGATTCAGAGTATTAGTATGTTTCATTTATTTTTTCAAAAAATACTTGTATTACAATAGGTATAAAATAATCCATGACGTGAAAATCATAAGTTTTTTGTTATACCTTTAATTACTTTTATTCTTATATTATATATGACTCAACTATCAATAAATACATCACATATTATATTACTATGCAATATTTAAGTCTCAAATTTTTGTACAAAATATTATATGCGCCTAGAGTCATCGGATCTTGAAAAAATTCATAATTTAAAATTCATAATATTTAAAATCATATATTTTTGTTATATACTTAATACTATTTTTTATTGCATGAAGATACATATAATATGTAATATATTTATTGGTAGTTGATTCATGTATAATATAAAAAAAAATTAGTGGTAACTATATAACAAAAAATATTTGATTTTTAGTGTTATGAATTTCAAATTATAAATTTCTTCAAGATCCGATGGCTCTAGGCGCATTTGGCATATGCATGGACATATAATATTTTGAATAAAAAACTAGAGACTTAAATATTGCATGCACATATAATATGCAATATATTTATTGGTAGTTGATTCACGTATAATATAAGAATAAAAATAATAGTAGGTATAACAAAAAAATATATGATTTTCATATCATAGATCATCTTATATCTATTGATTAGATTAAAAGATAATAAAAGTTATTTTTGGAAAAATGAATAAATGAAACAACTATTACCAAAAAAAAATAAATAAAAAACAAATAGAATTGAAAGATGTTGATAAGAAACAGCTTACAAATGAGGCTGTCACGTACGGAACTTAACAAGCTAATTGCTCAGAATCGGTGATACCCTATGAAGGATTTTATTACACGGAATTGCTTAAAATCCGTGGGAGGTAACCACTGTGTTAGTGAATACTTTATACCCTGTCACACGGATTCGGAATCCCCATTACTTTCTTGCGGATTCCATAGAATTGAGTTAAATGGTGCAATCTAATCATTTTTCATAGATTGGTGTAATCTAATAATATTATATCATGAAAAGTTTAAATCAGTAACTTGGCCATATTTTTATTACACATATATAAAATTCATATATTTTTTCAATTTGTATGTAAGCACTCACTAAATATATATATATATATATATATATATATATATATATATTGATAAAATGCAGCAGAGAGTATTTTTCTATGTACATGTGTCATAATAACTGGTGGTGTTAATTCCATAGGATAGTAAGGGATATAGTTATAATATATTTTGTACTCTTTCCACTAGCTCGGTAAAAAATAAAGCAATTTTTCTATTAAAAAAATCCCTACTCTTCATTGGTTAAATGACTAAATATGCACACACACAAAAAAAGAGTTGAATCATGCTTAAACTCTTTTTCAACACAAATAAATTTTAAAAGTGTATTAATATTAAGTGCTTAAATTTGTGAGGAGTGGATCGCCCGGAATATGTTTTATCCAATGTATGAATAATAGACTTGTAATAGATGACACTCATCACTTATGCATGCACAACAATGATGATAGGTGAATATTTGGTTACACTACACTTTCTTCTTTCGCTATCTCTCCAAGAATGCCACTTCTTCTTTATCCCTGGTCTCAACCTTAACAGTAATATTATTATTATTGCATCAAGGTCACAATAAGCCGCAACAGATATCAGCCAACCGCCACAGTACAAGTCACAATAATGTCTATCATGTACATCGAAAGAGATGGATACAATATAATGTACCAAATCATAAGAACCTACCGCAACTGAAACCTAATTAAAACCAAAAATTCATCATCAAGGTCACAAAGGATATGTCACATCCTCTTCTTTACCACAATAAGTGTGTTGTTGTGCAAGCTCTTAAATCTTAAATATTTTTATCACCGAGGAAACGTCTTTTTCAGATATTGCTTGACTAAATATTTTACAACAATTCTATTTATATACCAAAATAAATCACTAAAATCAGCCACCAATATATAATACACATTAAAGTATAAAATGCATACTAAAAATGAGTTAAATTATATATGCATTTTATATTTCAATATACATTATATATGATTGCTGATTTTAGTGTATATTTAATATAACTCTTTTTTTAAAATAGATATTTCAACTAAGACTTTATCATTGTCTTCATATGAAGATTTTTTCGTTTTGATTATTGGATGAAAAATTGAAAGATTTAATTTTATTATGTTATAAAAGTGTTACATTTATCTAAAAGTGTTGCTATTTTCTTCAAATTATTACTTTTTGTTTTTTATAAGTTACATATTGTTTTGTAATTTGATTGAACAACCTCAATCCTAAGTTAACTATTCAGACACCTACTCACACACATTATATTTTTTTTTTGTCACTAGAGAAATTTGGGGTTCTGTATTTCTCATTAAGAATCTAAACCCGAGTGCAGCATAGGCTAGTCGAACAACTATTTGATTTATCCCTTAGCTGCATAAATTATACTTTTAAATTAAAGTTAAATACCAAATTTTCATAAGAAGATGTTTTTATTATTTTTATTAGAGAAATTTGAGGTCCTGTATTTATTGACTTGGAAAAAGCGTACGATAGGATGCCAAAGGAGGTCTTATGGAATGTCTTGGAAAAGAAAAAAATAAAGATCGCATATATCCGTGCTATTAAAGACATGTATGATGGGGCTACCACTACTGTGAAGACTCAAGGTGGTGCGACAGATGAATTTTCTATTGGTATAGGATTACACCAAGGATCATCCTTAAGTCCATACCTTTTCACACTAGTGTTAGAAGAGCTCACAGAGCACATCCAAGAGCCTGTGCCATGGTGCATGCTTTTTGCCGATGATATCGTTCTTATGGGAGAGTCAAGGAAAGAGCTAAATGAGAAGTTGGAATTATGGAAAGAAGCTTAGAAGTGTATGGTTTGCGTATAAGCCGTAGTAAGACGGAATATATGGAATGTAAGTTCGGGCGGCAAAGGAAAAACTCGGCTACAGAGGTGAAGATTGGAGAAAACATCCTCCGAAAAATTAAAAGTTTTAACTATCTTGGGTGCATTATACAGGATAATGGAGAGATTGATGAGGATGTAAATCATAGGATCCGAGCAGGTTGGTTAAAATGGCGAATTGCGTCTGGTTTTATATGCGACAAAAACGTGTCTTTAAAACTTAAAGGTAAATTTTATCGCACTGCTATAAGACCGGCTATGCTTTATGGTACAGAGTGTTGGGCGGCTAAAGGGGAGCATGAACATAAGTTAAGTGTGCCAAAAATGAAGATGTTGAGATGGATGAGTGGCCACACGAGATTGGATAAAATAAGGAATGAGGATATAAGAGAGAGGGTTGGAGTAGCACCTATTATTGAAAAGATGGTGGAATCGCGTCTTAGGTGGTTTGGACATGTGGGAAGAAGGCCGACAGATCATCCAGTTAGGAGGGTGGATATAATAGAAGATGGATAAGGAGTGAGAGGGAGAGGAAGACCTAAGAAGACCATCCATGAGGTGGTCAAACGAGACCTAAACGTCAACGGTCTATCTGTAGACATGATATATGATAGAGCTCAATGGCGTCGTTTGATCCATGTAGCCGACCCCACCTAGTGGGACAAGACTTTGTTATTGTTGTATTAGAGTAGTTGCCCTCTTTTTTTAAAGATAAGGTGATTTTTACTTGCTAATGTAGTAATGTGTAACAAAAAATACTTCTATTATTGATTTAAGTGGTTCCTAACACATTAGCGAGTAACTATTCACAAACACCACTTAAATTATTTACTTGAATGAACAAAATTAAATCAATTAACGATTTTTGAATCATAGAGTCGGTTTATCTTTCGACCAAATGGTTAGGGTGATAAAGGACATTACTCCTTCCTTCATGAAATATTGAAATGGCGGTAGGGCCTCTTCTCGGTACAATTGTGCAAATAAAGTTCCAGCAACTAATTAATTAAATGCAATAAAAACACCAGCCACTACCCTTTTGTTTGAAAATGACCTTGACAGCACTAGATCAAAGTGGTTAGAACTTGGAAGTGCGCCTTTCTTTCTTTGTTTTGTTTCGAAACAAAAAAATCCTTGAAATTTTTTTTAAGGAAGGTTATTGATGAAAAAAAAGTAGTTTTTTAAATAATTATAACTTTCGATTTATAAGTCTTTGAAGAATTCCAACGATAAATTTGTAAGATTTTTTAAAAAACTTAGATCTACTTATCTTATTACTCATTAATTAATAATTAATTAATTAGTTGGCAAATTGCCGGTAGTGAAAGTGGTTAGGTTTTCTAATTACATCGACAAATGACAATTTAAAGATAGCAGATTAACATCACCAGGAAAGTTTATCGAATCTGACAATTTTATTAATATAAATCCACCAAAAACTAGTTTTATTTAATATTTAATTTAGTTAAATAATATCCTAAAAATATTGAATAATCAAGTTAAAAAATTGACTCGTTTTCAACATATATATTATCAATGCATCCAACATATTTAAAAATTAAATGATTTATATTTTCAATTTGTGATATTCTTAGCTAAATACAACAAATTCTTTTAAAATTTCTTTCAGGTTCATTGATTTCCCTATCAACATATTACATGCAAAAAATCTATTAAATTAGTTATTGAAACACAAAATATATTAAAAGTATATAAAATATACAGTAATGCTAGGTTTACACCTATTTTGTCGAGCCAAGTCTAACCAAGTTCTTAATTTCTATATCAAATTAAAAAATAATTTTGATATTAAATAACACAAAAAAATAGCACATAAATAATCTTCTATTTAATATCAAAATGGTCTTCTATTTATAATAGAAATAAATGACTTGGTTAGACTTGGTTGGCAAATTAAAATAAGCGTACGCCTAGAATTATTGATAAAATATATGAAGATAAATGGAGGAATGAACAAAAGTAAACATAAATTTTTTAATGTCTCAAATGTAGACATGAAATATTCAATTCATGTTCACATGAATAATTTTGATAACTAAGGCGTTGATTGGTTTGGGCGTTTCCCATTTCATTTTCCTTTTTAATAAAAATGAGAATAAATCATGAAAATATGATTGATCGAGTATTTTGAAAATATTTTCAATGAAAACATTAAAAAAATAGAAGAGAGTTGAAAACTCTATTTTCTTGTTTTCAATATTTTCAGTTATCACTGTTGAAAGCGTTTTCATTTCAAAACATGGTCTTTTCAGTTTTGGGTCTACAGTTCGAATCGTAACATCCATTTTTTCCTACTTAAAAATTTATTTTAAATAATCTAATTTTAGTTTGAAATTAAAAAAAGATAATAATAAAGTTTGAATTTCAAATTCAAAATTTAAAGTGTAACTAAAAAAAACTTAGCTACTAAGGAAAGCTCAATGCCTATAAACCCTAAATTATAGGAGGTGTTAATAAAGAAGAATTCATCACTCTTAAGTATGTTTCTCAATTTCTTTTTCTTTTCAAAAAAAAATCTATGCGTATAGATTAAGAGGCTCGAAAGAGATCATACATTTCGGTAGGAAATTTCTAAACATAGTTTTATTTTATATTTGATATTTGATAAATGATATGCTCTTTGGTTTATTTTATGCTCATATTCTTTATGCTATTAAATATGAGTGTTTTTAAGAACCGAGTTATGATCTTTCGGTAAGTGAAGGTAACCCCCGAAGACAAGATAACCGAGATGATCATTTGGTAAGAGAAGGTGATCGACAAAACTTTGGAATAAGAACATTCGATAAGAGAAGAGGACTTCCAAATGGAAAAAGAATGCTCGATAAGGGAAGTAACCTCACATCAAAGATAAGAATCTTCGGTAAGGGAAATGAACTCTTATTCGATTCAATACCATCCATGAATATTAAAAAAGAAAGAAAAATAATATTTATATGTTATCTCACAGTTTCTTATCACATGATATATGAATATGTTTTTTTTATTTATTATTTATTGCAAAACTTATGAATCATGTGTCGTATCTTTATTTTTTTTTTTCAAATTTCATAATGGGCTGGGATAATATGGATATTTGTAACATGTCTACTGAGAATTTTGTTCTCACCCTTCTTTCATATTATCTTCAGTAAATTATTATGACAAGTTAGGTGGACACGCATTTCTAGAGGCTGAGTACAACCTACAAGATACAAGTACGTGAGATAAGGGTGGAATCGCTTCAACTCTTCAATAAAATATTTTATTATTAGTTTCTTTGTTATTTTCTTAGAAAATCTTTTTCTGAATAGTAGTAAAAAAGTGGGGTTGTTATTTATTAGGACGTTACAGAATCTCTTCAATGCCTTTTCATATATTTTTTTTCTCCTATTAAATTGATAAATTGACGTTTTTCTTTTCTACCATTACTTTCAGCATCATTCCTCTCTTCTTTACCAACATGTGTTGTTGCTAGGTCATTCATTGTCTACTTACAACTTACACCACTCCTCTCTTCTTTACTAACATTTGTTGTTGTTGCTAGGTCATTCGTGGTCTTTCTACTACTTATACCAATATTTTGTTATGGTGAAGTTTTATTTTTCAAACTTCTTTTATCTCTTTCTGTATTCTCTTTTGTTAAAAATGGTGGTATTTCATTTCACTTAAACAAAAAAAATGAATACATATGAGTTATGTCCAACTTGAATAATTAAAACAAGAGAATGTGGAGTTTTTCCAAAAATTAAATATCTGAATATTAGATAAACCAAAAATCATTTAGTTCTTGGTACTTTTAGAAAATTAAATATCCACAATTGAGGGGATCCGGCTTTGAAGATGTTGCTGCACTGAAATACCGTCGTGTATAGCTTTCCACGGTTGTTATGAATTATGACTTAGGTTCTCCTCCTTATTTCTTTTGACAAGCAAATCCATTATTAACATCGCCAAGGATCATCACCATCTTTCTTCTCAAAATCACAAAAACGCATTTTATGTCCACCATTAGAGATTGATTTTTAATTTCATGGATAAAACCAATCTCGGAGAGTAGGATCTACAATCTCTTTTACTCTATGGATTGTCAAGAGTCTCCTCAAACCCTGATAATTCCAACAAAATATCCTTATGTCTCATCGGGTGTCAATTGACGAATGACACCCTCCACGTCGGTAAATTGAATGATAGAATCATCAATGTAGACTTTCTTCACATAGTTGTTTCCACTCTTTGCAACACAAAAATCATGAGATCTGTCCAAAATTTCCTTTTAAAGTAGCCTTCATTGTCCCAGATAAAACATGTCGACTGTTGTGTACTCCAAGTGATTACTGAAATCCTATCAGAGCACTAGAAGAAATCTATTAAAGTACTGGGGCACAAAAAAACCCTAATAGGACGTAAGAAAAACCCTAGCCAAGCACTATTATATCTTAATTAATTTTATATCTCTTTCTACATTTCTTATTCCATTTGATGGAATATATTATGATTCTTCTCCTTCACTCTCACAAATGATTTTATTAAATTATTCATAGGATGAATATTTGATCAATTATGATAAGTATTTGCAAAGAAATAAGAAGGGTGGAGTCATGAATATTTTGTGAACTGTTATGAAAATATGACTATTTTTTATAATAATGTTGGTGGTGGTTGTTAAATTTAAAAAATATACATTATAAAAGTAGTATTTTTTATTTTTTATTTTTAATTGTGACTTTTACTATTTTCATATAATGAAAAATAACATCAACACTTATTATTATTTATTTCATTAAATTATTTTTATTTGTTAACATAATTTATTTTATGTTTGATATTTTATAAATTAATTATTAAGCTAATAAAAAAATTAAATAATTAAAATAGTATAAATAAGAAAACTATAATTGTATATTTTAAAATCAATATTGAAAATACATTTTAGAAATAGACAAATCAAACATATTTTTATTATTTTTATCATTTGAAAATAAATCTTATTTCTATAAACCATTCGCGAAAATTTAAAAATAAAATTATCTTAAAAAATAAAAAAATAAAAAAAAAATATTTAATCAATCACCCACTAAAATTTTGTATAGGCATGATATCATTTTCATTTCCCGTCCTAATGGGGTACAAATTAATTATATAATACGAAAAACTATTTCATAGAGTTCTCATAGAGAGTGGTTTCATGGAACAGTCACAAATAATTTGAATTGATCTATATCTATTCTTTGTATTGCCAAATTGACCTCTCAAATTTTCTTCTTCTATTTAGAAATCTAACTCTTGATTTTCCATAATCAATCTCTACAGAAAACTAGATCTTCAGCAACTAATTCTCCATAGTTGTTGTTGTTATTATTATTCTTATTATTTCTCCAAAAAAATAAGGCAAGCCACCGAGAATCCGATGAAGAATATAGAAACACAAAAATTAATATTTTATATAAATTAACTAAATATAAGAGAAAAAAATTATACACATTAAGAAGCTTAATTTACTTTATTTTTTTCATACAAATATTAGAAAAAATAAAAGAATAAAAAAATATAATTATAAAAAATTTATAAAGACAATATATAAAAGAAAAATAAAGCTGTATCTTTCATATAAAAGAAATACTAATATATTAGTATTTTTATATTTTTAATATCTTTACTATTCATGCAACTTATCATAAAAGTCCTGCATTGAATGAATATGAACTTTTGAAAGTTTAAAAGAGTAAAATAATTTCACCCATGAGTTAATTTTTAGGGATTGAGTTAGATGTATTTAATCTCAATTATAAGATATCCTATTAAATATGATTTTGTATTTTTTGGGTTATCTTTCTCGTTTGTAAATTTGTCCGAGTCTTATATTTTTTTCAACCGTTCCCAATAAATATATTATTAAGCTACGATGCACGGACACTAACACAGATACGGAACGCAGTATTTTCTTCAATTTTTTGTATGCCACATGGATACGGTATATATATAAAATATAATGTATTTTTTAATAAAATTATAACAATATTTTGATATTTTGATATTTTATTCATATTAAACTTTAAATTATTATTTTTAAGTACTTTTAATGTTTTTTTTTAATTATAAAAATATTTAAAATAACTTTTATTTTTAAGAAATAGTAATATATACTATTTTTAAACTCATTTTTATGATATAAGATTAAAAGTTGGACACGCGGACACGTGATAATATTTTGGAGTGTCAAGTGTGTTCTAAAAGATATTTTTTTTTTAATTTTTTTAAATACATGAATGAGACATGGAAAACACACATGTCGAATAAGTGTCAATAAGTGTCGTATTCAAAAGGTGTCCGATACATAGACACACCAATTTAACGAACGCCGGGCATCATAGTTATTAACAGAAGAAACAAACAGAGATGGGTCAATTTTAATTAAATTATTGGTGACAGTTTCATGAATGTAGAGATCATTGTAAGATTTTAAGTAAATGATGATATGATATTAATTGCTGGGCGGTCTATCCTTATTAAGATACTAGTACATACAGTAGTACTACCGTACAGTTCATGTCTCAACACTCTGATGCTTAGTTAAAGGGTGCAGAGAGAATAATAATAACATGTTTTATGGAGGCTTTTTTATTTATTTAAATAAAATAAATACCAAATTTATTAAAATAGGTCCGTTGGGGGTATTTACCATTTTAGGCACACCCCCCATATCTCGGGCTCTGCAAGCTCGAAATGAGGTTTTAGCGTATCTCGGGTCTGCAGAGCCCGAGATAAGTAAGAAATTCAAAACCCCCATATATCTCGGGTCTGCAGAGCCCGAGATACGTATCTCGGGACTGCAGAGCCCGAGATGGCTCCGTGTCCTATATAAGGACTGCAGAACCCGAGACTCTCCTCACTCTCACTCTTTCTTCCTTCATATTTACCATTCTAGCCAGAAAAAAATTATTTCTGAGTTTTTTGTTCGATATGGCTCCCAGGGGACGTTCCAGAACACCCGGACGCGGCAGATCTGGGGATCAACCTGCCGCAGCCGCTGAGGCTAACCCGCAGGACCCGGAAGGGTTGTATAGGCTTAATGACGAGTGGCACATCGCCGGCGCCCTGGTTAGTTATCCTACACAATAAACTTGTAGTGTCATGTTAGGGATCTATGTTGTGATTTAGCTTGGTAGACAAATTTTATTCGATAGTCTTATGTGGAATTATTATGTAATTAGTGTAATTAAGTAATTAGGGTCCTTAATTACGGATTTAATTTTACAGTTATATTTTATTTGATAGGGTTAGCCAGAATTGTTATGTAACTATTGTGATTAGTAATTAGGGTAATTAATTAAGGATTTAATTTGATAGTTATACTTTATTCGATAGTGTTACCTAGAATTGATTTGTAATTAGTGTCATTAAGTAATTAGAGCCATTAATTATGGATTCATATTTAAATCGGATAATTCACAGTTTGGATTATAATATATTTTTAATAACAATAGTAATGTAGATATTTATTTATTATAGCAATGTGGTTTGGATTATTTTGTATATGTACCTAATTAGAGTAACCTGTCTTCATTTTTTCTATTTAAATTGTCATTAGGCTCTGTAATTTAAGTTTACAGGTGATGCAATTTAATTTAGTACTACTGTTTAATTTCCCTTATTTATGTTTTTGTTATTTTGCTTTTATGGTGTTGCACTTGTTATTTATTCTTTTCTATGATTATCTTAATCTAGAGGGAGAGAGTATTACTTCCCAGGAGATGTTCATTCCTGATGCCCGCTCCTGAGGTGCTGCTGCCGTTATTGGAGGAGGCCGGGTTCAGGCATGCGATCCAGCTCCGGGACTTTGTCTTTGATGCTCCGCTCCTTTCTGCATTTGTGGAGCGCTGGCGTCCAGAAACCCATACGTTTCACATGCCGTAGGGTGAGTGCACCATCACCCTACAGGATGTTGCGTACCACCTCGGTCTCCGTACTGATGGGGATCCAGTGGGAGGGTGCTTGCGGAATTTTGGTACCCATCATGAGCAGCAGCCATGGGACATGGTTGAGCAGTTCCTTGGTGCCAGACCACCTGTGCAAGAGAATGCGCAGAAGGAGTCCTTCTCTATTCG
>JASCZI010031790.1:0-13396 GCA_036250425.1 Stylosanthes scabra
TATTTATTTTCAAAGTAATTTAAGCTTCCGCAAATATTTTCTATTGTTGTTTAAACACTCAATTCACCCCCCCTCTTGAGTGTTGTGCATTGGGACTAACAGAAACGTGCCATAGTAACTTCAGTATCTTCCTCAAGGTTGGTTTTGATCAGCAACATCTCCATCTCTTTGTGATATTCTTCTACGGACTTAGAACCTTGGTACAACCGTTGGAGCTGTTGGTGTAACTCCCTATTGTAGTAAGATGGAATAAAGCGTTGTCGCATAATCCTCTTCATCTTTTCCCATGAATTAATTGGTTCTTTCCCGTTCTTCTTTCTAGTTTTCCCTAACTCATACCACCAAACAAGAGCATAATTAGAAAACTCCAAAGCAACAAGCTTCACTTTCTTTGCTTCCGAATAGTTGTGACATTCAAAAATCAACTCCACCTTCCTTTCCCATTCGAGATAATCCTCAGGATCAATTCTCCCTTTAAAAGATGGAATCCGCATTTTGATAGCATTGATGTTACCATCAGCATCTTCACGTCAATCCTGAAAATTATGTCATCAAGCCGTTGTATCTTACGGAGTTCTCCACTGATGGCTTCAAACATCAATTTTGAGTCTAGAGACACTCCATCATCATTAGTAGAATCCTTGTTTTTCTTTGATGCCATTGAAAAGAAACCTGTAAAAGAAAATATAGAAAGGACCTCACAGCACTCTTCTGACGTGTATCACTCGAAGACAGACACTCGTGTTTACACTCAGTTATTGGCTTTTTTCCTCTAATGAACTCACCGCTCTTGCCTTTTACCACTTTTGGACTGCTGTCACAAGTTGCACTTCAGAAATTAAGGAAAAGATGGAACAAACTAAGATAATCCTAATGATAGGGACTTTTAGATTCACCGCCGACAAAGTATGTGACAACTGACAAAAGAAAAAAGGACACTTTACTAGAAATTTGAAGAATCTAAAACAGATAAAGCCGAAACCTTATTTTTTTTTTTAAATTAGAATATTGGAATAAAACTGAAAAATTGAAATAAACTACTAACTTGTTTTTTTTTTTCACACTATGGAAGTATTACTATGTTTTTTTTTTTTTTGAGACTTTTTTTTTTGGAATTTTTTTTCTTTTTTTTTGGCTGTTTTTTTTTTTGAATAAACAAAAACCGAACGTAAAGAAACGAAGAAAAGAAAAATTAGATATAACAAGAAGAGACGAAGGAGATATAAGAAAGAAACATAACACTTATGAATGACAAAGGACAAAGAAAAACGTCAGAATCTATATGACCTAAGGAATAACAATGGATTAATAATAATAATAATAATAATAATAATAATAATAATAATAATAATAATAATAATAATAATAAAAAAGACGGTGGTAAAATAATGGGAATAGCAACTAGAAAAATATGAATGATACAAGAATCGAAAAGAGATGACGACAATCAATATTGTATGTACGAACATAGAATGATAGAAACTCGATTACTGGACCGTGACTTTTTTTTTTTTTTTTATAAATATACTAATAACAACGAAATTAGAAATAAACTCTAGACCATGTAGATAAATAAGAATTCACCTACGACCTGTAATTGATACCAAACGATAAAAAATACAGCGAAAATAACAAGATAATTAAAGAAAGATAGAAGTTTACCTACTAGACCTCTACGAATCCTGTTCTTAGCAACCTAGATCACCGACAAAGTTTCCCTACTAGACCTTCAAAGAACTCGTCCTTGACAACCTAGATCAAAGGGATGAATCTGAAAGGACTAACACTAAGAGTTATCTTAGGTTGGATCCTTCAATTTCTTAATGCAACAAGTAAAACAAATCACTCACCTCACTTGTACACTCAAAATTCGTGCTTCATAAAGCATGAAAATAAAATTCATTAAACTTGATGATGAAAATGATTTACTAAAAGTGTTTAAATAGCCTCCTAATAACCTAGATTTAAATTTAAATTTAAATTAAAGATATGATTCCTAATTAAACCCTCACTAATTTAGATAAGATTTGATCTTATTAGGTTATATCAAATCTTAACTCCTAAGATAAGATAAGATAAGCAATTTAAATCAGATTTGATCTTAAAGAAATAGATCAGATTTGATTTAAATTTTAAATTCATAATACACTATTAAAAAATTCAAATATAAACCATCCTAAGATAATTGGGTTCTACTACTCAGGTCCAATGGATTTCCAAACAACTCTTGGGATTTTCAACATTTAACACAATGGGCTTGATCTTCTTTTCCTTGGCTAGTAATTGATACATCTCTTCATGTATGAGTGTGGCCAAGTTTCTGAAGCTCTCCTTAAGTTTCTTTGCACGTGCTCTAGTGATGGCACCTTCTGGGAGTGTGAAATCTCCATTTTGTCCTCTTGCACATGTATCATTATCTTTCAGGAATAGTTAGTAATGTCTTTTGCATTGTCATTGAAATGTTGTTTGGAGCACACACTAGCATTGTTTGATAGATGAAAACTTATCATGCTGACTTATTTTGTTGTGTTGTTTATAATAAGTTTAATCTTGCTTTGCAATGACCAAAGGGTTGAAACTTTAATATCCACTACTTTTTTATTCATGTTAAAGTTTGTAGAAGAATAAATTTTGTTAAATATTGTAAGAGGATTTTTCGTGATGTAGAAACCATCTTCAAGGAGAATTTTCATAATCCTACATTTCAAGTGAGTGCTTACTTTTCTTCTTTGGAATCATGTCTGTTATTCAGTCAAACTCTTTCATAGAACAATATATAGGGGCCATCTAATTTGATCCATGCATTTCAATCATTAAATCTCTCATGAATATGTTTCATTTATCGTGTAATGAATAATTGGTCATATATATGTTTACGTATCTTGTATCATTTGAATTTAGTGTGTTTTCATATTTGAATAAAGAGAGTTGAGTTTTTATGTTTATCATGTAGAATTTGGTTTTGCATGAGGACATGCAAAATTCTAAGTGTGGGGGAATTGATGAGACTAAAAATGATCATATATTTTATCCCAAATACTTAGCATTTTACAACATATTTGTGCGTAAATGAATACATATTTGATAAATATTTGTTAGAGTCCATAAATTTATAAATTATCAATTTAGTGTGAAATTTGTGTAATATTACATCATATTTTGTTAAGACATTAATTTGGACTCTAAACTAGTTGTATGCATGTTTACAACCAAAACTGTTTTCGTATTTTGAACATATCTTTTTACGTAGAGCTCCAAATTCTACATACTTTACATGCCTGGAAATCTAAGAGTATTTTCTACAATTTTTTTTAAATAGGCACTTGAAAATTTGGACGTTTCCAGGGTCAAAATTAGCTCACAAAACAGACCTAATGTTCAGACTTATACATTTCGGCAGCATCTAATGATTGGAGTACAACTTGAGATAGAAATATCCTTTCAAGCTCAAACCACCGCCATTTGAATCATAAGATCTATATCTACAACTTGTTAAAATATTGCAAATTAATTCGTTGATTTGAGGTATGAACTGAACCAGTCAAGATGGAGGCTTTGCAGAGTCAAATATGTCAAGCTCAGGTTGCCAGATTTCCAAACAACTTTCAACTCATAAGCAAATTCGGCCATCTAGATGGAGTAAACAAAATGTCAATAAAATAGGATAGATATCTGCAAGATTGTGACATTCTATAGTAAAATACATATATCTCTCTCGTTTCTCAACGTATCAAGGTGATCTTTGCGATTAAATTCATAGGAGAGATAGAGCTACAATTGCATTTAGGCCCCAAATCCGAATTCACGCAAATTCTGGCCAGAAAATAAGTAACAAGTCAGAGCTGATGATGTAAGTAATGATTTCAGCAATAAGGGCAGTTTTGGAATTTCACATATAATATTTTCCCTATATAAAGGGCACCAAAATCAGAAATTTAGTAGAGATAACGAAGCTCATATCATAACACTCTCTCACAAAATTTAATTTAGTTTTAGTTTTATATTTTTAGGAATTATTCTGGTTGTATTTTGTTTACGTTTTATGCATTACATATCCGAAGCTTTGAATGTCTTATTTACTTTTATGTCTTTAATTAACTTCTTAACTTATCTAACATTCTAACATTTACTTTCTCATAACTACACTAACATTTATTTTCTTGTCATTTAATTTTCATGATTGGCTGAGCCATCAATCTAACATTTACTTTCTTGCCCTCTAACTTTCTAACATTTACTTTCTTACACTCTAACATTCTAATATTTATTTTCTTATTATTTAATTTAATGGTGTCTTTATTTTTCTTCTTTATGTTTGAGTAATTTTCTTTACTGATTTGAATATCTAATTACCACGGTTTATATTTGAACTCTACATCTTCATTTAAAATTAATTATCTTTGTTTTTATATTTTCCATTGTTAAAATCATTAGCTTAAACAATTGATGATGATTAATTTGTACGAAGGTTAGTAGTGCAAGTTACCTTTGATCTTATCCCGAATAATTGGAAGGTTAGTACAATTAATTTAGGTAAGAAGACATCCTTAGCATATATTAATCTGAAGGTTAGTAAAGTTGGTTTGTTAAGAGGAAAAATTAAAATTAGATTCTGGTGTGAAGCTAGGCTAGCTAATTGGATTTAAATATCTAATCTAGATTATTTAGAAGGTAATGATTATTCTTTCTACTCAATTGAATGTTAGTTAATCCTAGCGGTGTTTCGGATTTATTGGAATTAATATGTCTAAACTAATTAGGGGTATCGGTTGATCTTCTAATTTCTTAAGATTTATTAATTGCTAGAATTAAAATGAGGGATTAATGAGCAGTTGCCTTTAATTACTCACTAGCCACATGATAATTAAACTTTAATGAGTTGTGATAATATAACCGTGGGAAAAGATTATCGAGTCAGTGTTTTCAATTTATAATTAACTTTCTTAGTTTCTTTAAAATATTTCTCCAAATAATTTCACTAAATTTACAATCAACTATTTATTTCCTTTAATGGGGTACGACCTGGGCACACCACTAAAGCTACGCTTATAGAGTGTTACCAGTATTCTTCATAAACTATTTTTAAAACTAATTTGGTGGGACGGTGAAAGCGACATCACCGTTTTCCTCTCCATCAGTGCCAAAGCTAGCCACTGGAAATATTGGGAGAGGGAGATGAGGGAGATAAGGTTAGTTCATGTTGAGGCTTTTAGATACCTAAATGCAATTGCCCCAAGATACTCGTCTAGGTCTATGTTCAGTTACCACTCAAAGGTTGAGACTTTGCTTAACAACATGGCTGAGAGTTTCAATGGTGCTATAGTTCTTACTAGGGAGAAACCTATTGTGATAATACTAGAAGAAATTAGAGTTTATTTGATGAGTAGGTGGGCTGAAAACAGGGAGCACATAGCAAGTTGGGAGGGGTCAGTGCTGCCTAGGATTAGAAAGAAAATTGAATGGAGGGCAAGATCGGTTGGTCATTGGAGTCCTGCCTGGTCTGATGCTCAGTGCTATGAGGTTAGGAAAGACACCTAGAAATATGTTGTTGACTTGGCTGCCAGAGAGTGTACCTACCGTAGGTTCCAATTGAATGACATCCCTTGCACTCATGAGTATGTTGTTGACTTGGCTGCCAGAGAGTATACCTATTGCTTGTATCAACTTCAAGTCATTGGATATTGATGAGTATGTTGACAATTGCTATAAGAGGGATGCCTAGTGCTACGAGCTTGTGATTCACCCATTGAATGGCCAAGATCTAAGGGAAAAGACTGGTTATGATGATATCATGTCGTCACCCTATCGGACTCCCTCTCATAGGCCAACCAAGAAAATGAGGAGAGGACCAACTGAAGAAGAAGGTAGCAGTCAGAGCCACTTGTCTAGGATTGGCCAGATCCAAAGGTGTTCTAATTATGGTGTTGCTAGCCATAAGAAGAAGGGTTGCCCCTAACCCTAAAACTAGTCTAAGTGTACATTTATATTTTCTAGTTTAGGGTTGGCATGAAATTTTGTGCAATTAAACACATTCTATATATTAATATTGGATATTGATTGCTCTGTTTTGTAGGGGGTTTGGTCCAAAGAAAGGCAAGGGAAGAATTACAGGCAAAAATGGGTCTACTTCTGCCCCTAGGAGCACAAAAAGATTAGCATCTCAGCTAGTTGCCCAGAGAGCCTAGAAAAAGATGAGAGCAACCACAACCTCTTCTTCACAGCCTCAGCCCTCCACCAAAGCTCCCTCTTCAACTAACAAAAAAACTTCACAGCCCAGCAAAAAGACTTCCTCCTCACAGTCAAGCAAGCCCACTTCATCCTCACAACCCAGCAAGCCCATTTCCTCCTCAAAGCCCAACAAGGTCAGTTCTTCTTCACAGCCCATTGGCAAGAGGGCCCAGTTTTCTGCAAGTAGCTTTGGAAATCCACACATCTCTCCACAAAAACTTAGGAGGATGGCAAAGCTTCCCCAAGAAAATGGGACAAACTCTAGGAGCTTAACAATGATGAATGACATTAAGTGGTTTTTGGTGCAGCCCTCTGGTTCATATGGTTTAGGGTTAGTATGCTATAGTATTTTGTAAGTCATAAGACACTTTTAGGGATAACGAATCTCATTTTGAAGTTGTAATAGGCAGGGACCAACACATTCTCATATCCCTTTATTATGTTTGTTATTTTTCAAGTTGTAATCGGCAGGACCCTAAAGGTTTCATGTTTGAAACTTCTTATTTTGTCTGAACTTCAGGTTGTAAATGGGGCCTATTGTGTTGAAACAGTTTGCTAAGTTATTTTGGTGATTATCCTACTGGTTTTCTCTGTATTTGGTTCATTTGCTATAATGGTTTTCTTTAAGCCTCATCCATCTATTGTATTTACACATTGGAATGACATAATCATATGCAAGTGCACTTTGCTGCATATTTGATTTATCCACCTAAAACAGGTTCATGCTTTTAAAGCTTAAGGAGTTTGACTCATGGTAACAAATTTGTAAACAGAGATGCACATCAATTGCAAAACACCAACTTTCATTCATTACATACTAATTCTCCTCAATATATACAGTGATTCCATCACAAAATGCATCAAATTCATTCACATGGAATTGCAGGACCAATAATTCCCATCATGACATATGAAATTCCATCTATTACACACTTTGATTGCATCAAATTGTCTAACTAAATACAACAGCAACAACTAAATTTAGCTTAAAAACTAATTGAACCCTAATACAATTACATCTTGCAGGATTATGCAACCATACATTGTGCCTCACATAATTTTGCAACCCTAATAAAAGCCAGCCCCACCCAACCAACCACGCCAACAATAATAGAATTCTTCATTTTGCTTTCAGCTTCCCTAACCTTCGATTTCAGGCATCCTATCTTCTTCCTCATCTTTACCTTCTGAGAATCTTCCACTTCGTGCTCTGGGTCTGCCCACTAGAAGAACATGCATTGTTCCTGCACCTGGTTTAGCCCCGCACAGATTAGCTACAATAATTTTAAACCCAACCAACATTCGAGCACAACATGAAACGGATTCGAATATCTTACCCCATAGTACACACATCCCCAAAACCTTCTTCCTGGGTTTTCCTTTGTGCCAGAAACTCTCAGCACCGTTTTCTGTTCATGCCCGCAAAGAATTGGCCTCCGCTGCAAGCTTGATTGACTCCGCGAAGCCCGCGAATTCTGGGAAGCCATGGAAGCTGCATGTCGGCGGCGACGGAACCCTAATAATCTTCTTCAACAAGATCTGCTTCCGACACCCTTCGCATTAATGAGTCTCCATTCTTTTCCTTTTATTAATATTTGCATAATAATAAAAAATAATGTTTTCATTTAATAACTGCCCATAACTAATAAATAACCAACGGGGGGTAAAATCGTAAATTAGGCAATTTTGAAAAAAACTCAAACGTTTGTGATCTTTCTTGGTCCAAAAATACGATTATGACCAAATTGATTTTACTATCAAACGTTTGTGACGAAAAACATACTTTTCCCTAATAAAAAAGTTATAATCAAACACACTCCAAATCATTTTTTAAAATCTAGTTATAATCAAACATGTTCAAGGTAATAATCAAATTCACGGATGCACATCAGAATCTAACTCGTGCTATAAATAAGTTATAATCAAACATGTACATGGCAATAATCAAACTCACGGATGCAAATCAAAGTTTACATGTTTCAACTCATGCTATAAGAAACACACTCCAAATCATATTACAAAATTCAATTATAATTAAATGCGCTTAAGATAATAATCAAACTCAATAATTTAAATTAAAGTTCAACGCATGCTATAAAAGAGTTGTAATCAAACACACTCCAAATCATTTTACAAAATCTAGTTACAATCAAACAAGTTCAAGGTAATAATCAAACTCACGGATGGAAATAAAAATTAACCCGTGCTATAAATAAGTTATAATCAAACTAACACACTCCATATCATTTTACAAAATCTAGTTATAATCAAAGATATTCAGAGTAGTAATCAAATTCACATATGCAAATCAAAGTTCAACTCATGCTATAAATAAATTATAATTAAAAGCACTTCAAACTCAAGGATACAAATTAAAATATTAAGCAGGGTTTTCAAAAAATAATAATAAAAAACAATTTAATTGTTTCAATGCATTTTTTTTATAAATGTTATAGAAAAAAATTTAGTAAAATTTATAAACAAATTTAATTAACTAAAATTTGAGTCAACACCATGTGAGGTTATCTCCCACGGTGATGTTTGATTAGGAGCAATAGCAAAATTTTAAGGTATTTGATGCGGCTCCCAAGACCGATTCAGAATCACTTAATTTCAAAACAGGAATTTGTTGTAGATAGTTCTGAACCAGTTATGAGAGTCTCATGCAAATTTAGAAAGGTGTCACAAATCTTGCAATCAGTTAAAAATACCAAGTATTGAACTCGGGTTGTTCTCCCTAGGAATTCAAAATTGTGACTTGCAATCGGTTGTGAAAATATTGGGGTTGTAGTGGTGAGAGTTGGTAACAAGAATAAAATGAGAGATAATTGATATTGCAATTAATAAAAGGTGTTTGGTCTTGAGTTGAAGTATAATGTGTCCCTATGATCACAACTAATCCCAATTATGAATGGTTGTCACGTAAGGAATCAAACCCATTCTATCTAATGGTCGAATGGGAGGAGTTAACCCTGTTCCGAAGTTCCTAGGCTACTTGAATAATGCGAAGGACCAAGGTCTTTGGAATATGAATAATCCATCATGTTCACCTCGTTAAGGTCCACTCATCACTAGCAAAAGCCTAGCGTTAACAGAACGATTTTAACCCTATCCTTAACCCATTCTTTTCCTTAGGGATTAGTGGCTAAGATCATCCACACTTAAACCCTTGACCAAGACACAAGAACACTACTCCATATTCATAAGAAACATAATATCAAACACTTGGCATGCATGAAAATTAAACATGGCAATTAGCAAGAGAAATGGACAATCTAAAATGCCAATGGAATAGATCAACAAGAGAATCAACAAGCATCAATAATCATCAAGAGAAATAACAATAGATCATGAAAATCAATAATTTCCAGCAACATAAAGAACAAAATTATAAGAACATAAGTGCAAGAAATAAGGATTAGAGAATTAGATGGAAGAAATAAATAGAGATTGCATTAAGTAAACAAGTGTATCAATTAACAAACATTCAAACACTAAAATTAACTAAGAGTTTGGCTAGTGAGGGCTAGAAATGGGTAATGAAATTGAAGAACAACTATGAACTAAGAGAGCAACTGAGAGAGATGAATAACTCTCCCAAAAACCTCTCTAAAACTGTCTAAAAACTGTAAAATGATCCTAATGGGAATGAATGTCCTTGTGCTTCAGCTGTTCCTTCTTCATATAGGTCGAATTGGGCCCTCAAAGGGTTTGGATCTGGCCCGGAAACATGAAATTCCAAAATTAGCCTTCATTAAGTTGCTGCCTGACGCTACGGTGCGGTCGCACGGGTATACCGTACGGACGCACGGTCAACAAAGTGGTCAATCTCGTCTCTGCACCCGTGCTGGTGCACGAGTGTAGTGTGCGGTCGCACGGGTCTGGGCAGACTTCGTCCCGAAACGCTCCCAGGGACACGTGCGGACGCACGAGGGGACCGTGCGGCCGCACGGTGCCCTGTTTTCTTCTTCTCGGCTTCTCTTTGTGAACTATTTGCTTCCAATGCTTTCCTTGGCTTTTCCTATGCCATTCTCAATCTCTAAAGACCTGAAATACACTACCAAGTGGGATGAGATTTCACAAATTCTTATCATTTTAAGGCTAAGTTAGCATACATTTTTCTATATAATCACATGAGTGCAAATGTTCACAAACATGGTTATTCACAAGCAATTCTGTGGTTTTAGGTTGATAAACCCCTTAAATTATAACACATATTTTATCATAAAATATGGGTTCATAAGTATTTCTACTATGCTTTCGGAGAGAGAAACATACAGCTGTATGTGTTACGTGGACTTCTTGGGTGGCGGACGTGTGGCAGGAGAGAGGGTGGAATGGGTAGGACTGACGCGACAAGATAGTGTTGACTGTTTCATGATTTAGTAATCATGTGGGTTTGAGGTGGATTACAACTTGGATTATGGGGATTTGATAGGTTAATTAGGGTGTGCATGTTGGGCCAAAATTGAAGAGAAATCGATGTTATTGTTGAGAAAAATTGTTTGGATAGGTTTTTTTTCTTGGACCGTTAGTGTTTTTGGTGAGGATTTCTAGGTGATTGATTTTTTTAGTAGGAGTGGGGAGCATGTTTTGGATTAATGAAAAAAATTTTGGGATAAGGGTTGAAAAAAGTTTACTCTCTAGTTTGGGCTGCAAACGATAAATATTTAAAATTTTTTTGTTCAGATTGAAAATTATACTATTTAAATTTTATTATAATTTAATATTTTACGTGTTTAATTTATTCTTTTAATTTGACTTAAAATTTAATTTTTTTCAGTCTTAAATTTCTTTTGGTTTCTTTCCTTTTAAACCAATATAATCTTGACATTTTTAAAAAAATGCAACCGTGCATGTATAGGTGACTATTCAAATAACAGTCAATATATGTAGATATTCCAAATTGGATGGGTTAATTAAAAGATTAATTTAATTTGTTTCAAAAATTTTTGTCAACTATATCATAGAGTAAAACATTAAACAAAATCCAAAATCCCATATTAGTGTGTAAATCAAATTTTGAGAAAATGTTTCTTCAATTCTTACGCATGTATTTAAATTTTGATACGCACTGTAAGGCATGTTGTATGTAATTGTTTTATAAATTTAATTTTGAAGTAGCAAAAATTTTTAAAAAGATTATATATAACTATGAATTTGTATATTAGGAACACAATTTTTTTATAATTTCATTATAAATAGTATATATTGTTAATATATTTAAATTATATTCTTAATTTGTATTTATTATTATTATTATTATTATTATTATTATTATTTTGGTGATAGTATTTATTATTATTTTTTACTTGGCTAAAAATACCGAAGTAAAAGCAGTTATGCAATAATATCATAGTAGCAAAAGCAATCATATTGTGTCCGATTCATTATTTCCATCGACTTTCATTGGCAAAACCCAGCTTACCTTAGAGTATTCCTTTCAAACAAACAAAAAACTTGGATTCACAACGAGGCCTAGCATTGGGCCCAATCATCCTGCCCATTCATTACCGACAATAATATTATGTAATATCAACCTTTTCAACCCCGTCTCGTCCTATTGGACGGCACATCATTCCATATCCTCCCACTTTATTGCATGACCCCACCCACTTTGACACATGTCGCTCCCCACGTGACATATACACCTGTGATGTGTGTGCATCTTTGATGATGTTAGTCACTAGTTTCTTGTTGTTTAAGTAAAGATTTAGCTTAATACTCAAGTAAATTAATGCAAATATCCATTAAACATTGCTTTGAGTGTTTAGCTATTCATTTTTAGGAAATACAATAAACCATACCTTGGATCAAGCAAGGTCACGCCTAGGCATGACCATCACCTAATCAAGGTCACATCTAGGCGTGACATGAAGCCAGCCAAGTGACAAGCATGAAACAGCATGAAGACAAGGCAAACCTGGAGAGGAAGACCACGTCTAATCCACAAGAACACACGCCTAGTTGTGATGAACACTTATGAAGACCAACCCTGGAGGACTAGCCACGCCTAGGCATGGCAATAAGCATCACTGACCACGCCTAGGCGTGGTCCATCAAGTTTAGGCGTGGCCTCCTGATCCATTCTATGATTCATGTTTTCCCAAGTTTCTAACCATGGTTTATCAAGTCTAATACCAAGTTTTAAGGCCCAACATGATTAATTACAAAGCCTAAACCTTCAAGAATTATGAAGTTGGATCAGAGGAATCCAAGCCCAAGTGAAGTCTGTATAGTTTGAAAGAGAAGTCAGTAAATTATAATTTCATTTAGGATTAGTTTAATTTGAATTGAATTTGAATTTGAATTATCATTGAGAATTAGGTTAAGAATTAGGATTAGTAATTAGTATAAATAGGTTAGTTTTACACCTAGTTAAGGAGGCAGTTTTTCACATTCAGTTTCTACAGAATCCTAGTTTTTACGTTTTCTATCATGAGTCACTAATTCCAAGATTGAGGATGAGGAGCTTTGTTAATCATGGCACAAAGGATTATTTCATGTTCGTTTATCTTCAATAACAAAGTATTTGGTTTTATTCAAGGTTGATTCTCGTTCTTCATGTATCAAGAAACAAGTTACTGAGAGGTAATTGCTTCTGTTTTGGTTTGATTACTGAGTTTGAGAAAACTAGTAATCAAACAAGCTTGAGATTCTCACTCATATCTATTTACTGCACTAAAGATAGGAATTCAAATAGATGTGCAATATACAATCTGTGGTAATTCAATTGGATTAGAGTTAGGTTAGATAAGTGACATAAAATCTAATCTAATCTAATACTACTCTTGAACGTTATATGATGCATGAGCATCTTTAGAGGTTTTCTAGGATAAATCATACTCAATTCTTTGTGATATTAATGCAATAATTCATTAAAAGCAGCCAAAAATATATTATAATTGTAATTATGTTATAGGCATGGTACTTTGATGATTTTGTTTATTATTTTCAGGAAAATTGAAGAAAGGAAGCTTGCAGATCAAGAAACGGAATTTGGAAGCAAAACAGAGCAGGGTTCCACGCATATGCGTGGAAGAGCACGCATATGCGTGCTGTTCATACCCCAACCCATGCCTAAGTAAGCTCACTACACTTAGGCGTGGCAACTCACTTGATCAGATCCACGCATATGCGTAGAGGTCCACGCATATGCGTGGATAGT
>JASCZI010031792.1:1797-12608 GCA_036250425.1 Stylosanthes scabra
CTGATTTTCGCAGGTTTCAAGAGGAGAATTAGGCAAGAATTTTCGATATTCATACCTAATTGTTTGGATAGAAACGTAGAGGAAGTTGAGAGCTTCGCGTAGCCACAAACGGTGCGTTAATCGGAGCTCCGGTGTGGAAGTTACGGTCGCCGGAAGGTGGCACCACCACCACCACTCTCATCTCCTTTCTCTCTTTTCTTTCTTTCTGTTCTTTCTTTCTCTTCGAAGAAGAAGAGAAGAATGAAGAATTTTGGGGCTTCAGCCCCTTTTGTTTCATTAAGGGAGGGTGGTTAGGTAACTTCGCATATTTGGCCCACCTCGGGCCAAAATCTTTAAGATAGGTGTTTGCGTTCGTGTTCTAAATATTTTTCCTGATCATATCCACTCCTTCATTTCCTTCTTGCTGCACTTTGGGCGATGCTTTGTCTGTACCGTCACTAAAATTAACAGTGCGCTTTCCGGCGCAGCTTGAACTGGCTGATTAGCTGCTTGCACTCGGAAAAATCCACTGAGTCCAAATATCTTCGCAAAAATCCCAAATTCCGAATTTATCGTGTCCGTTTAGGCTTGGTTTCCTTACCGTCTCTATAAACTTTAATGGCATAATTAACAAATAATTACGCCGTTTCGGTTTACCATGAAATCGGGGTGTTACAGATCACGATGCAGAAGAACAATGGAGAGGAAGAACGTTATAGAATCACGCAGTAGAAGAAGAAGTAACCAATCACCAAACACGAAATCAAAAACGAAAACAAAGAACCAAGTTAAGAAGACAAAGACAGAAAGAAATAGACTTGTGATTTTGGTGCATCTCAAAGTAAATGAAGACGTTATATTTTGTTATAATAAGGGAATGGAAGTGCGTGAACAAGTTTGCTTGGTTAACCACTTGGTTGACAAAACCACTTGTTCACATAGAATTATTGTTTCGTAATCATTAATGATATAAATTCTTTATTATTTTTTGGGGTAAGTATCGTTTTCGTCCCTAACGTTTGGGGTAAGTCTCAAAAATGTCCCTAATGTTTAAAATATCCTATTTGTATCCCTAACGTTTTGAAAAAGTATCAATTTTGTCCCACCATCAAACAATTATGAAAATCACTAACAAAGCCATATTTGTATAAGTTAGTTTATAACACCAAAATATTATAAGTAACGTGTTCACTTCATTCGTGTTCATTATTATTTTCCACCCTATACGAACACGATACAGAAACCAAAAGAGAGAAGCATGTAACAATTCTCTTCCTCACTCAAACTTTACTTTGTTTTAGTTGTTCGAATGTGATTATAGTAAATATTGGCTATAGAAAGTTATTAGTTAATTTATTTTGCATTTGGAAGAGTATATTGTTAGAATTTATACTAATAGAATTAACGATAGGAAAAAATTGATACAATTTCAAAACGTTAGGGACATCTTTGAGACTTACCCCAAACGTTAGGACGAAAACGATACTTTACCCTCCTCTTCTTCTTTCTTTCTTTCTTTTTCTTTTTTTTAAAAGGTGCCCAACAATTAGACCACCGCTCAACACTCTATTTCGTTTTGGACCATTATTTGTTCATCATATTGAATTATGGAGGATAACAGCAAAGCGAGCGTAGCAAAAAAGCTCCTGGCTGTGAAGCACGAGAGCGGCAAGTCGTACAGTCAGTTAGCGGAGGAGACCGGACTGACCAACGTCTATGTTGCCCAGCTCCTCAGAAGACAAGCTCAGCTCAAACCCCAAACTGCCCCTATGCTCCGGGCATCCCTGCCCGACCTGACCGATGATCTTTTGGAAGAGATGATGAGACCCCCCTTGAGGTCATATGACCCTCACCTCATCCAAGAACCCACTGTCTACAGGTTATTCTTCCTCTTCCATTTCCTCCTCAGATTTCTTTGCATGTGGAAGTGGATATTCTTGCCGTCAGTTTCAATTTTCCTCTCAAAGTTTAAGCTGTTTCAATTTCACTCTTGACATTTCAGGCTTCATTTAAGTGCAAAAAATGAATTAATTATGAAACATTAGGTAGAATTGAAACCATTTATCCGTGTTAGTGTCTGAGGATTTTTACTTCTTGGGCCAAGGAAAAAAAAATTCTGATTATTTTATACTTTAGAAAGATTTATTTTTGAAAATAATATTCTATTTAGCATAGAAATAAATTACTTAGTTGAACTTGGTTAGCCAAAACCACTTGTTCAAATAGCATTACCCTTTAATTCTATTGTCTTGGCTCTATTTTATTTATCACAACGAAATCGGGTGCATTCTTGTATCATGTATCTTAATATTTATTTAGCAGGAGATTTTAATCCTCGACAAATTTTAACTACCAAATCGGTTGCAGTTTTTTTTTTTTTTATTAGACAAATCAGTACCTACGGCAAATTGTTTGTCTATACGAAGGGACTGGTATGAGAATGTTAAAAAATTGTTATAGATTGTTATGTCTTTGTCAAACAATGAATCAATGATAAGTGCTGGTTTGTCTTTTTACCAAAATTTGACACCAGGATTGATTTGTCTAACAAAATAAAAAGTTAGGAATTGATTTGGTCATTAAAATTTGTTGATAATTAAATTGTCTAACTAATAATTCCTTAGCGACTAATTTGAGGTATTACTCCAAAATAAATTTTCCAATATATTAATTCAAGAATGTACTAGATTAGTTAATGATAAAAGGGAATGCAGGCAGTGGATTTAATTTTATATGAGCTAATATATGGTTATTAAAGGTATGATTTTTTCAAGTGTTGAACTCATATGAAAACGCTTATGTTGATCAATCTGTTCTGAACTTTCATTCATCTTGTTTTCCATGTATTCTAGACACTTGCGTTATAGTAGATCTGCTTCAACTTTTGAATATGCTTGTGTTCATTCAAGGAATATGTGAGACATACTTCATTCTGAAGTGGTTGACATGTATTTTTTGAACCTATGCTACTATCTTTTATGGATTCTGATTTATGAATATATTATGCATGATGCATCATATTAATTGCAGTTTTTGGATGCTTAATTTGTTGGTTTTACTAATATTCTCTTTCATAGGTTGAACGAAGCTGTTATGCATTTCGGGGAGAGCATCAAAGAAATAATCAATGAAGAGTTTGGTGATGGGATGTAAGTTTTGAAATATTTTTTTCTCTTTAAAATTTCTCTTGCATGATTATATTCTATCTATTATTTTCCTTTATAGTAATAATGCTATGCTGCAGTATCATATACTCTACATCATTCAATTTTGCAGCTTATTGTTTGAAAGACCGGTCCTTATTGAAAATTTGCAACTGAGTGCTACCTCCATTAAATCTAAACTCTTGCTGTTGAAACTAATTTTGATTTTCTTATAGTGCAGTAGCCTATGCATGTTATATATTCCTAAGTTACAAATCAAAATGTACACTAAATATGTTGAGGCATTTTGAATGTTTCTATGTTTGATCAAGATTCAGCTACCATGTGCTCAGAGAGATTATTCAATTGATAAGACATTATGTATTGATATTCATATGCTTGTGGTTATGCTATTTGCAATCAGCGTTAGGACATTTTTGTATCCTATTTTTCAATTTGAATGTGTCCAAATTAGTAATGGTTGTTAACCAAAGATTTAAATTTATAATTCAAAGCGCTGAAGAAATATACTCCGAAGGCAGGATGTTGGAATTATAGGACTCCTTATATAATACCAATTCAGGTTTTTATACTTTTTAGGTAGTTTTTAACCAATCTTTAGGTATCGAGGTCTTAAGTCTCAATGAATGAGTCATTCCTAAAACCTTTAGTATGGTAAAAGGGGAATATTGTATTGTAAATTTGTAAAAAGGTTTAATATTAAATTGTGCTCATTAATAACAACGTCTTTCTAGGAGGACTTAAGACACGACACCGAGAGATATCCTGGTTCTTCTGAGACTGAGTGCTAGTTAATGACTCAGTTATTGAACCCTTAATCTTATGCCTTTTACAACCAGGTCCTTATGAGTGACTTTTGGATGAGGGAACTAAACGTCTTAAGGGTTAACCACACACAGGCATGCTATGATTCTGTTGATTATATTCTTCAGATGCATTATCTCGTTTTTCGGAGTGCAGTTCAAAAGGGAAGGACCAAAGCAGAAGTAAAGAAATTTGGAGTTCTTTCTTTGGGAGATCTGAATGTTTACCACATGCAGTTGCTAACATACATTACTATCTCTGTCGCCTCCTTTACTTTCTTCATTTTCTAATCTATAATGGGACATTTTCTCTTTAACATGCTTAAGATGTCAGGAAACAATGAAACTACATTGGAAATTAAAATGAACATGTTATTTTAGAAGATTTCCATGCCTAACAAATAGTTTTTGTTAATTTTCATTTTCAGCATGTCAGCAATAGATTTCTACTGCTCAGTTGACAAAGTCAAAGGAGTAGACGGTAAAGATCGTGTGGTCGTGACATTTGATGGAAAATATTTGCCATATTCAGAGCAGGTTAGTAGCTTCTTGTCTTTTTTTTTATTTTCTCTCTCTCGCGAGACTTAGCTGTTGAGAATGGCAAAGTGGTTACTGATGCTATGTGAACTAGAGATAACAAATCTCGCATTTCTATACTACATCACAGACAAGGCCGCTTAAACTAGACAGAGAAACAATCTTTCTTTCCAGCTCCAGGATCAATGACTCGGATTCACAACTTGATATTTGAAAATATAGGCCATGAAGTAAGCATAAGTGGGAATAGGGTAAAAGAAATGGAACAATGATCCAAGACAATGGGAAAAAATTAATAAAAGTTGAAATATATAAACCTTGAGTAACCAAGTTAATTTTGGAACCAAGTGTAACTAACTAAACAGTTCATCTTAGCTTCCAATGCATCTTCTCCTCCTCCTTTTATTTTCCTCCTCCTTATAATACGTCATGTTCTTTCTCGGACTTCTTCTTTTGTGCCTTTTCCTTTCTTCTAGTTCTTCGTTTATTTCTTATTAGGCAAGCAGAAAATTGACTTTGCTGTTACGAACATTCTTATTAGGTTTTCAAGACACAAAATAATTAAACATTTTTTTTTTATAGGTCAGCTACATTTTTCTGATCACGTTTATTTCTTTGAACTACATAATCGTGTTTAAAATCTACTCTGGTTCCGGTTTGTATACATTCTTGGTGAAGCTTTACTGGTTTTGAACTATGAATATTGTTTTTCTTTGCTTCACTCTCATTTATGTCCAAATTTTCCTTTCTGAGCAGAAATCAGAGCACATGGTTTCAAGACAAAGGCCACAGGGAAATTAAATGAGTTTTCGTCTTTCTGCACAGACAGATTCGTCTCTGCGTGTGTGTAAAAGCAAGAATAAAAGGTATATCCTATACAATTTTGGGTGTCTCTAGCTTGACCCAAAACCAAAGTATTGTACAAGTTTAAACTAGATAAACTTAGCCATACTATCGTTTCTCGCTCTGGTTTCATGGCATTTGTACTTGTATCTGAACATTAAACGTTAAATAAGCTTGTATTGAAGTCAAGCTAACTTAAATTAAATGTTCATCTTTCATTCCGTCCAGCATTGTAAACTGTGGCATCCTTTAGAAGTAAAAATTATGTTAAGTCTGGTGTTAAAAACCTAGGTATGTGTTTATGAGTAATTACACTTAACAATGCAGCTGTTTTCTCATGTTCAAGTTCAACAATTCAAGATTTATTAAAAATATTCAGTCCCAAAAAATAAAAAAAAGATTTATTAAAAAGATGATGCTACATGTATAAGCCTTCTACTTATCCAAGCTCATCCAAGTTGAAATACGTTAAGTACAAAATTAAGCACAATCCACAAATATGTATAACACATAAATAAATACTTAGGATGGATTTAGACAGTGAAAATTTAAACGACTTGTATATTTAGTTTTTTTCATTATAACTACATAGCCTTTTTGGATACGATTAAAAGGAAGAGAAGGGAACATTCGTCATCCAATGGAAACATACCTTTGATTTATTGTTTTTGTTTTATTTTCTCTGTGTGCGCGAGGTATTTTTCTTCATAGGAAAAGATTTTAAATATGTGTATGTAGTTATAATTTTTTAGCATAGAAATAATGAAGTAACACAGAAAATTTGAATAAGAGTAAAAAGAACAAAAATTATTTTTTGAAATGGATGTATGAATGTGTATACATGTAGTCTTACCCAACAAATATATCATACATTTATGTTGTGAATTCTTCCTAATACCTAGATAATTCCCTCCCCTCCTTTTTTCTTTTAATTTTAAAGTTTCACACAATATTTCTAACATGGCTTTGGAACAATGCTTGTATAACAAAATAAAGACACGCGTTTGGACTTTAAAATAGAAAGGTCAAAAAAATAATAATAAAGTAAGCACTTGAACTTCTGGTTATAAATTGGTGTAAGTTGGCAAATATATAAATATATTTTTTCTTTTAATTACTTTCCTACACTGATAAAAAGACTAAAAAGACTAAACTTATAGAACAATAATTTTAGGTGAACAAATGGTTTTCTTGAACCAAGTACTTAGCCAAGTAAAGTTATTCACGCGCCACTCAAATCCTTATTATAACGTATTATAACGTCTTTTAACTATTTTTAAACCCGCGGTATTCAGTTTTCTGTTTTCCATTCCTCCTTTTTCTTCTTCGCTTCGTTATTCCACTTCTAATTTTTGCATTTTTTGTGGATTTCATCGTTTGATTCGAAGGATTTGAAATTCGTGATTCGTGATTTGAGCGTCCTCTGCAACGTTCTTCCTCTGTTCATTTGATTCGAAGGATTTGTGATTCGAGATTCTTGATTTGAATGTTCTCTGCGTCGTTCTCTGGAACGTGATGTACGTTCTGTAAAGGTGTTGTTCTTCTGTTGTTCTGTTATTCTTGTTGTTAGATTCCGTTTTGATTTGCTTGATCTCATTGTCGTTGTTTTCTTCTTCGTTTTTCATTGGTTGATTTGATCTCTGAATTTTGCGATTTACGTTATTGTAGAATGGAAGCTTCTAGTTCAGATCGATCAGTGGATTTGCAATCGGATCCTTCATATGAATTAAAGAATAGAGGACAGGTTTTACCTCTTTACGTTGTTGCTTTGTTTTGTCATTATTTCAGGAGATTCTAGGTTATTATTTCTGTACATTTTGTGTTTGCTTTGTTGCTGTTAGGTTTGGTTATTATTTTATATTTGAATTTGTTCCTTATTATTTCGGTGGATTCTACATTATTATTTGTGTACATATTGTGTTTGCTTTGTTGTTATTAGGTTTGGTTGATCTCTGGTTGCATTATTTTGTATTTGATTCTGTTCCCTATTATTTCGGTGGATTCTAGGTTATTTTTCGTGTACATTTTGTGCTGGCTTTGTTGCTATTAGGTTAGGTTGATTTCTGGTTGCATTATTTTAGAGTTGATTCTGTACCCTATTATTTCGGTGGATTCCAGGATATTATTTGTGTACATTTTGTGCTGGCTCTGTTGGTATTAGGTTTGGTTGAGCTCTGATTGCATTATTTTAGATTTGATTCTGTACCCTATTGTTTCAGTGGATTCTAGGATATTATTTGTGTACATTTTGTGCTGGCTCTGCTGGTATTAGGTTTGGTTGAGCTCTGATTGCATTATTTTATATTTGAATCTGTTCCTTATTATTTCGGTGTATTCTAGGTTATTATTTGTGTACATTTTGTACTGGCTTTGTTGCTATTAGGTTTGGTTGATCTCTCTTTGCATTATTTTAGATTTGATTCTGTTCCTTATTATTTCGGTGGATTCTAGTATATTATTTGTGTACATTTTATGCTGGCTTTGTTGCTATTAGTAACATATTTGTGTACTATTTTGCAGATTTTATGTGATGTTGATGATAAGTATGTGCCAATGGTTGGCATGCTTTTTGAATCTCTCGAAGCAGCTAGGATATTTTATACAAATTATGCTAAACGCGTAGGCTTCTCTACAAAAATAAGGAACACAAATAAGAGTAAGAAATCAAATGAAATTCTGAACCAGCTTCTTTCATGTAATAGAGAGGGGAAAAGGAGGTCCGAGGTACCAGTCTCGGAGAAGACAAATCCTATATTCACCGCTAATTGTCCAGCGAGAGTGTATGTTCATCTATTGAAGATCATTGGACTTTGGGAGATATCCAAGGTGGTTTTGGGACATTCACACTCTTGCTTTCCAAATCAAGCAGAAATATTTCCCCAATACCAAGAGCTCAGCATGCATGTTCGCCGGAGAATTGAGATTAACGATGAAGCCGGGATTCCACCAAGCAAGAGTTATCAATCGCTCGTAATGGCAGTCAGCGGACACGACAAATTAAATTTCATAGAAAAAAGATGTGAGGAACTTCATCACAGGAGAGGTTCGCAACGTTGCAGAAGAAGAAGACGCAAGAGAGCTGGGGAAATACTTTTGCAGAATGAAGGAAAAGAATCAAAATTTCTTTTATGAGTGATGCGGTGTTTTGTAAACCCTAGATCTCGGCAAGTATACCGAATCGTATCAAGTAATACCATGGTGAAGTGGGTATCGATCCCTCGAGGATTAAAGGACTAAGCAATCATTACTAATTAATTATTCTAATCAGATCGAATGAAAAACAGAAAGTGTGTAGTAAGCAAGAATTTCGAATACTAAGTAGAAGAGAATTCAGAATATTACTTGTGTGTGAACAATGATGAGAGAGCTGTTAAAAGATCCGGAGATGTTCTTCCCTTGAGGGCCAATGCATACATTCGAATACCAATTCTAGGGTTTCAGTTATCAAGCACAACGAATCTAGTTTAACTAAGCCCTAATCTCTTAGTAACTTAGTTTCTATTTACCTAATCAAAAGCTAATCTCTTAGTCGATTAATCAAACAAATAGATGAAGACCTAATTCAGATTCTAATCCTTTTGAGTCTCAAAAGTGATCCTAGATAAATGTCATTCTATCCCAACTAATTCTAATCCAATTTTAACCCACAGAATTATTAGTTGCATAACAATTAGCTTGACTATCTCTAGCTAGACCTAATTGGTTATGTGATTCAATTTCCAGCTAGCATAAACTAATAGATTTCTCAATCTAAGAACACCTCTCAGTGATTCTAAACTATTGAGATGAAGAATAGAAAATTAAATTATGCATAGAAAATAACTGAAAATACCTCAATGAATTAATAAACGAATGTACATAGTGACTACCTCATACCGGGTGAACAGAGCTCCTCACCCTTAACAATTGAGTAGTTTAACCTTGCATAACGAAAACTAGATCTAAGAATAATAGAAAACGTCTGTGCTGAGATGCTGAGATGCTGAGATATGAGATATGAGATGCTAACCTAGTGGTTAGTTTCTCTTTTTATAACTAGCTTAACTATCCTAAAAATTGGTTATCAATCAAATCAAATCTAATCCTATCTTATCTTAATCTAATCTTATTTTAATCTTATCTTCTATCTTTACAAAGCTTATCTTTTTCTCTTAATCTTCAATCAGTTATCAATCAAATCAAATCTAATCCTATCTTATCTTAATCTAATCTTTTATCTTAACAATGCTTATCAATTTTCTCTCAATCTTCAATCAATCTTCAATCAATCTTCTCTTAATTCTTCCAATTATACCCTTGATTAGTGAATGGAATTGATGCCCAAAAGATCTTGCATTTGAATTGGAATTGGTTGTTTACTGAAATTAGGTTTTTGCCTCCACGTTATACGTGTAGCTCCCACGTATAATGATGCGGCAAATCTTTTCACTAAAACGATTCGCAACAATCCGACAAGTGCATCGGATCAAGTAGTAATCCACTAGAGTGGTTATCGTTCCCAACGAGGAAAGGGGATTAACCAATACTTTCTTACAAATTCTTCAATTAGATCAAACCAATTAACAATAAAATCAATGTAACATTAAACCAGAAAAATCAAATGAAAAACCAGCAAACATTACTATTCAAAAACTACAACAACTATCAATTACAAGACTGCAAACAATAGGAAAGATATATCAAGAAAAGAAACAAGATTGAGAGATAGGAGATACTCAACAACACAACTTCATAACCCACTGTTTCTAATATTTTTCTGCAACATGTACCATCACAAATTCACTATGAATCCTAGTATAACTAAATTCTAATCTCTTAGCAATCTAGTTTCTTTTTAACCTATCTAACCATCAATCTCTTGACTAACTAGACAAGCAAAAAGATAATGTACACATGATGATTCAAATCTTTAACAATAAACAAGATTCTTGGACTGAATTAAATGTCACAATATTCAATCTCAAGTAAACCAGTAGAACTATTAAAGATCCTAATGCATATTACTTCACATGCTCATCTCTAAGTCATATGCAGAAATATGGATTGATTCTTGAATATGTTTGAATGCCTATTTCCTCAAATGCAACAATTCAAATTAAGAAAGATCAATCATTCTTCAATAACCAAATCTTTAACCATATGGGTGTCAATGACAAAGAATCAAACAAGATGCAAATCAATCATTTATGTGGTAGAAATTCAGATTCATATAATAGCACCTATATTCAAAACATCATCTCTAATGCAAAGAACATACATGGAAGATCATTCTTGGACAAGTTAATGATATCAAGATCAATGCATAATCAAATTTAATGTCACTTATTCAACTCTGCAGCAACCTTAACAAGCAAAAACCATCAAATAATATGTCTAGTTTCATAATCTAGAATAGAAACTAAACCAAAGAGAAGAACCAATTATACCTCTCGGTTGTATCGATTCTTGCAATGATGAACAAGATGAATCCTCTGAATTGTAGTAG
>JASCZI010031794.1:1460-13724 GCA_036250425.1 Stylosanthes scabra
CAAGGCATTTTCAAACTCTATTCAAATCCACATAAATGTATTTTTCTTGGTCTCATTCTTTGCCAATTAATCTATAACAAAATTTGCCTCCCACTTCGTCAAACGACCAGCTAACTATTTCTATTATATTCTTGTAAAATATTAAGTTAAAATTTAAACTGGTACTTGAAATTTGAGCTCCAACTCAAATTGCATTAGTCCTTAAAATTTAGAGTTACTCAAAATGGTCTTCGACTTTTATAAACGTAATTTAAGTTGGTCCTCAGTCTTATTTTAGTTAATATTTTGTCTATGTAAACCATTAAATAACATGATAGATATATGAGACAACACTGTTTTTATTATTGTGGGTAACAGGGGCAAACACAACGTCATTTGAAACTCAGGAGAAGTTCACTCTTAATTATTATCAAACTCATTATCTCTTTATACTCTTTTTTTTCTCTCGCATTCCGTGTCTCTATCATTCTATAACGACAAAAATATCCTTATTTCATATCTCAATCATGTCATTTAATGGTCCAAGTAGGCAAAATATTAACGGAGATGAGACTCAATGCCAACTTGAATTAAATTTAAAAAAAAAATCAAGAATCGTTTTGGGTAACTCTAAATTTCAAAGATGAATTTGAGTTAGGCTTAAATTTTGGGATCCATTTGAATTTTAACTATGTAATCTTATTACTAGCTTCTTATGCGATGAATAGTAGTTTATTAGCTAGATTCAATTTGATTTGAAGAATGAATTTTAGTATTTTTCACGTAACTTCTTTAATTTAGTAATGCAATTTCGTCAGGATTAGTTAGATTATCGATTTTATAATAATGTAGGGGTAATGCTATTTAAATAAGTGGTTTTGGCCAATCAAGTGCAATCAAGTGGTTTATTTCTATGCTAAATAGAATATTATTTCGGTGTCAAATAGTATAAAAAGTGCACCTAAATAAAGTTTTATTTGATACCGAAATTATCTTCTATTTAGCATAGAAATAAATCACTTGGTTGCATTTAGTCGGCAAAAATTACTTGTTCACGTAGAATTATTGATAACGTAGACTTTATTTTTTTTATTTTAAATTCTAAACTCTTATATTTTAAAAGTAGTGATAAGCAGTATTTATATTTATAATTTTATATTTAATTTAATATTTATAATTTCATATAAATAATCTCCATAATAATTATATTTTTATAACATATAATATTATATGATTAATCTAAAAAAGTTAAAAAATAAAAAAAAATTATAACTACGAAATTATAACTACTAATTTTTATTTTAAATTTTTATTTATAAATTCTAAATACTAAATTCCAAATTAAATTAAATTAAGAAGTTGGATAATATTAACCTATTAAAAGCTGTAACTATACTTATTCTATAAAAACCATACAACTTGGTGGAACATCAACTAGAGAAATATTTGTCTCACACAATATCCTGTTATAATAATTTCAATTTTCAGCATAAGCTTGGGTAGAGTGACGTGGTGTTAAAATGACTTTGAGTGGATTGGCTTTGACACTGGTTGCCCCAAGACGTTCAACCATATCAACAGGTTTTCCATCGGCAGTTACAATTTCAAATCCATGTAACACATTGGCTAGTGTTAAATGCACCAATTGAAGACCAAATGACATTCCAGGACACATTCTTCTTCCTGCACCAAATGGAATCAATTCAAAGTGCTTACCCCTAAGATCAGTGTCTTTGTGAGTTGTCAGAAATCTCTCGGGTTGAAACTCTAATGGATCTGAATATAAAGCAGGATCTCGTTGTATTTTTGAAATATTAGTCCAAAGCACCGTGCCAGCAGGGATATGATATCCACCTACGACACAATCCTCCATGGATTTGTGGGGCACACTGAGAACCAGAGGCGGTTGTAAGCGCAAGAGGTTTCTTTGACAATGGCTTGAAGATATACGAGATTACTTAGATCGGTTTCTGTCACGATTCTATTCGTTCCTATATATGTGTCTAATTCATGAACCACTTTATTTAAAACTTGATGGTTATTTAAAAGTAATGCAAGAGCCCAGGTAAGTGTTCCAGCTGTTGTGTCTGTAGCAGCCAAAATTATTGACTGCAAACAAATTACAAAGAATCATGTTATTTGCGCTCGTCTACAATGATGTTGGTTAACAGGAATACTAGACTATCCATTTTAATTTATTTTAATTATTATTTAATCATTAATATTAAAAAGTGTTAGTTAAAGTATAATATTAAATTATAATTAAAGACATTAAAAAATGATAATTAAAAATAATAATTAAAATAAATTAAAATTAATAGTCATTTAGCATTTTTTAAATAAATTGCCTCCTACACTTGACAGTAATTTTAAAATGTGGCAAATAGTAATTAAATCATGAGTAGGAGCTAGTTATACCAAGGATGTAGCTTTGATTAGAATATTAACGTCTTGACCATCCATGCCTTGATTTATATTGGAAATAAGGTTGTCCATGAAATCACGCTCTGCGCCATGGTTTCTACTACGTCTGTGTTCATCCAACCATGTTTGAATGAGTTCATCCAACTCTTTCGCCGTTTTCCTCATGATCTTTTCTCCCCCATCCAAATCCAACCACCTCAACCAGGGAATTGAATCAGAAACCACGAAGGACGCAATAAGATCAGAGAAGTCCCTCAGCACCTTCCGGATCCGTTCATTCTCTTCACTGTGACCAGTGAAACGTTTTCCCACCACCAACCTGAACACCACGTTCAGGCTAATCTCCCCGAACCATTTATCCATCTCTGTAATCGTCACACTCTCGTTGTTGCTCTTGTTGTAACTCTCTCTCATTGCGGTTTTCACTTCAGATAGCAACACGTGCATGTTCATGTATATCTTATGGTTGGAGAGGACATCCAAGATGGCCATTTTGCGGAGGTTACGCCAAGAGGGGCCAAAGGATTTGAAGGCGAACATGGCATAGTCGTAACCCAAAACTTCCAAAGCTACCATTTTAGGGCGGCCAGAGAAAGTTTTGTCGTTCACAGTGAAACACTCTTTGGCCAGCTCACCGTTGCTCACAATCAAGTTCTTGCGGTCACCGATGCGTACGGTGAAGATGGGTCCATATTTATCGGCCATGTTTCCCAAGGTGACGTGCAGTGGCTGTGGGCCACCTAAGAGGCGGAGATGCCCAATTAGTGGCCATGCTCCGCCAGCTTCTGGAGGTGCTTTTCTTGCTCCTGCATTATGGATGTCCCTTCTTGATAAGAATAATGATGAAATAGCAAAGAGAGAGAAAAATAACATAGCCATGGTGAATATGGCTGCAGGTTGGGAGAGGAGGTTTTGGAAGTAGTCCATGTGGGATCGAAATTGAAGATATTACGCTGCTATATGATGATTATGGTGTATATTAACCGGTGCATCATAATGTGTGAGCTTCTTCATATATATATAGGTAGCTTTTGTGTTGGCTTTGAGATAAATGGCTATATAGTGGCTATGTTATTAGAAATGTAGTAGCAGCTAACAGGTGGAGTGGAGTATTCTATAGACATATGACCGCGTAGAAAATAAACCGCGTAGAAAATAAACATGGTTATTTGAAAATAAGTTATAAATATTAAATAATCAATAAAAATTCAGTTAATAATTTAAATTGAATTATGTATTTTTTTAGATTTTGAATGTTTTATTTTTTAGGATTCAAATATTCTGTTTCTATTATTGATTGCTTTAAATTTTAAATGTTTTATTTATAAAAAAATTATAGATATTTTATTAATTTTTATTATAAATGTTCTATAAACAATAATTACGAATGTTCTATTTTTTTCTTCTAATTATTGATTCTTAGCTTTATTAAAAGTTACACTATTTATTCTTATTCTAGATGCACATATTATTTTATAGTCTTTCCTCAAAGTTAAAAATGTTAGTTTTTGCGTTCACCATGAAACGTTACATTATTAATTAAATAAATTTATTTTTAATCTATCAATTATATCCTTAATTATTTATAGAAGAATGTTATATGGTAATTAATTTTAATATGATCTAATCATCATTTAGTCATCAATATTGAAATTATTAATTAAAATATAATATTAAACTATAAACTAAAAGTGTTAAAAGTTAATGATTATAAATGATGCTTAAAATAAATTAAAATTGATATTCATATAGCATTTTTTTATTTATATGATGAATTTTTGTTATTTTTTAATAATTTTTTCTCTAATATTCACACATATTATTATTATTTAATTTATGGACTTTTATCGATAAAAATTATTTTATTTATATCAATCCTACTTTTTAAATATGTTATTGTTTTATTCATAAAATTATTATTTGTTTATATAAATTCTCTTTTTTATTATTTTTTATTTTTCTAATTATTATTAACTGTTACCAATTTGATGAAGCTTTTATTGTCATGACTCATGAATAACTATAGAATGATGCTCTGCTGCCTAAAAATTAAAGTATGTAGCTGGTGTGGTGATTCATGTAATAGCTTAGGATAACTTGCTTGTGTGTATATCATCTCATTTAATTAGCCTCGTCAAATCACACCTGGCCTGATCATGATTTGATATTGATATTTGCCGTGATATCTAAATAATTGGTGTCTAATTTATTAAAAAAAAGTTAATATTTAATTTAAGAATACTAAAGTGAATAAATTTTAAATATTTGATATTTGTTTTAAAACATAAGTTCGGCAAAGACCGAGAAAGAAACAATAGGCATTAGACTTTAGAGTGTAGATGTGGCTAATTAATTTACTTGTTTATCAGATGTATTTAAGTTTAATCAGTGTGCTAAGTTGTCGATATATGTGTTGTGTGCATGCATATGTTTGATGTTTAAATCCCCTCTTTGTGAAATGAAGGCATCAGTAGGTTTTTGCAAGTGTCCGGCTTAACTATTTGATAAGTGTCGAATAAAGAAAATAAAAAAAAGCTGAAAAATTAAAATTAAAAATAATATATTTTGAATATTGAATGTGAAATATTGAAGGAAATTATATTATACAAATGATCGATTATTTTTATATTTTAAAATATATAATTTTTTTAAAATAGTTGATTCTCTTTGTATTTTAAGTAATTTTAATATTTTCTATAGAAAAGAAAACATTTTTTTCAATGTGTTTTGTACAAGATATATATAAAAAATAAGACGTAATAAGTCTATCACTAACCGTAAGTATTTTAGTCCTTCAGATAATATAAAAAATAAAGTAAATATAAATATCGATTCAACACTTCGCGAGAAAGTACAAAGACATTTAAAAAGTTGTAAAGAAATAAATAGTTTTACGTTGAGAAAATGGACATAAATATTTTATTTATTAAATTATGATATTATAGATATTATTTATATAAAATTATAAATATTAAATTAAATATAATAATTTTAAATTATATATGTTTACATATTATTACTCTATTTTTATTTATCCCTTCTTCCTTAATTTGATCATTTTGATGTAATCTGGTCTCTCTCTTTTGAGGCTTATTTTATGTTTTGGTGGAACTTTTTTCATTTCTATCCTTGTTTGTTGTCCTTTTCGTCGCAATAAAATTTACTACCTTTAGATAAAAAAATATATATATATAAAAAAAAGAACAATACATTTGTTTATTCGGAAAACCATTAGATGCTTCACGTGTATGTTCTACCTAATTAATATTATTTCTATTTAAATTATATATTAATTTATTCAATAAAAAAAATATTAGCAGCCATTATTAGAAAATCAATAAAAAAGTTAATTAGAATATAAGAAGTGAGTTTATTCGATTTATTTTGGATAAACTTCCACTCTTATGAATTTGTTGGCTCGCTATAAATTGTATAGTGTAGGCTCGATAGTATAGTTGTATTCAATATTGAGATTTCTCAATGCAAGTTATTATTAATTAATGGCTTGATGAAATTAACATTAAAAAATGATAGCAAGCCATCTAATATTAACATAGTAATATTAAGAGCTAATAAAAATTAATCCAAACAACTCAAAATTATTTTTTTAAATGATGATCAAGACACCAGTCAGACTTGTTATTATAAGAAAATCACAATTTTATAGGGTGTAATACTGTAATCACAGATAATATCTACGTAACAGTTACATATAGAACGCAAGTATTCAGTATTCTTGCCAATTGCCATGCAAGAAATTTTTATATCAACCAAAATTAAATCACGATATTTCTTTGTGTATGGTCCAACGAATAAATTTTGAAATGTTGTGTGCAAATGTTTAAATTCTAAAATAGTAGCTAAAATGTGCTCGTTGAATTTTTGGTTGTGCACACCGAAACAGAATTTTAAAACGTTGTGCACACAAAACTCAAGTTACTACGTAAAAATTCTAGAATAATATGTAGCAGGTGTTGAATTTTTTGTTGTGCATCTATAATGAAAAATAGAAAAGAAAAAAACAAAGTATAAATGATAAACAGTAAAAGTTAATTGTTTAAATGGATATATAGCAGAATTGCAAAGGATATATAGCAGAAGAAATGGATATAAAGCAAAAGCAAGAAATTAAAAAAGCTAAGGCTTATATATATAGACAGAGAGAAACAAAGTAGCAAAGATCGATATACAGCAGAATTGCAAAGAATAAAGGTTGATGCTGCCACAACACGTAACCAAAAGTTTTTACAGTTTTAAAAAGTTTAATAATTAATTAAAAATTGATTTCCTATCCTTACTATTCTTCGCAATTCGCATATTCTTATTTTTATCAATTGCTTCGTTTCTTTTTCACCAAAGATTAAAATGATAAAAATATGCAAGGAGTTATGTAGATGCCAAAAAGAGGAGGAGCATTAGAGAGTATAATCAAACTCTAATCGGAATTTTACTACACATTCTCTACAAACGTAATGCTCACTATATTGCAAGAGGAATCTCACTCACAACCTACAAGAAGCTTTAATTTAATTGCTTGGTAGCTAGCTCCTTGATTGATTATTTGTGTTTTTCAGCTTGGTACTATGAGAGCTTCATTGGCACCTATTTGTACCCAAGTGACTTGCATAGTAGTGTATCAGTGTATGCATTCTTGGCCGCAAATCATAATATTATGAGCAATTTGTCCATATTGCTTCATCATTGCCTTCAATTTTCCGTGTAAGAGTAATGCTGCATAGCCAAAAATATTATAACCAATAAATAAATTATACATTTAATAACACTCTTAATTAGCAGAAAAATTTAACAGTGAAGCAAAAATATATATAAATAAAATTAGATAAAATTATTCAGAATTTATTTTGTTTAACTAAGTCATTAGTTTTTATATTAAACAAAAAATTATTTTGATGTCAATTAGTATAAAAAATTAACACACAAATAATTTTTTATTTAATATCAAAATAATTTTTAATTTATATAAAAATATATAAATAATTTAATTGAACTTATTAGCAGAATAAATATATGCCTAAAATTATTGATTTTATTAATTTTAACATAAAAATAAATAAATAAATAAATTAAATTTAATTAGACAAAATAAATATACACATTACCTCTTTAAAATATATATGATCAAATAAACTCTGGGGACAATATAGACTTCAACATATATTATTATAGAGATGCCATATAGGCTTCAGGATATTGTTATAGTAATACTTAATATTATAACGAACAGTACATATTTAACCAGAGAAGACAAGACATCAACTGCAGAAATATTTGTCTCGGACAATACATTATTATTTTTTTTCTTTCCTTTCAATTTTAAGCATAAGCTTCGGCAGAGAGACGTGGTGTTAGAATGACTTCAAGGGGATTGGCTTTAGCATTGGTTAATCCAGAACGTTCAACCATATCAACTGGTTTTCCATCAACCGTTACAATATCAAACCCATGCAACACATTAGCAAGAGTTAATTGTACCATTTGAAGACCAAATGACATTCCAGGACACATTCTTCTTCCTGCACCAAATGGAATCAATTCAAAATGCTGACCCCTAAGGTCGATATCTTTATGAGTTGTAAGAAACCTCTCTGGTCGAAACTCTAATGGATCATCATATAAAGTAGGATCCCGTTGTATTTTCGAAATATTATTCCAGAGCTGTGTGCCAGCAGGAATATGGTATCCACCCACCACACAATCTTTCATAGATTGGTGAGGCACATTAAGCACCACAGGAGGATACAAGCGTAATGTTTCTTTGACAACAGCTTGAAGATACACTAGATTCTTTAGATCTGTGTCTGAGGCTGTTCTATTTTTTCCTATTTGTGTGTCTAATTCATGAATAACTTTATTTAGGACGTGGCGGTTATTCAAAAGTAAAGCAAGAGCCCAAGTAAGTGTTCCAGTTGTTGTGTCTGTACCGGCCAAAAGTAGTGTCTGCAAACAACCAATCAAACAAAAAAATGTTATTTATTTGGGCAAGAGTAGGAATATGGAATACAAATTCATCGTTAGGAGGATCAGTTACGCTCCCATCATTTTTCAAAAAAATTTCAATTCATAATATAAACCTGTATCCTTCAAAATAAACCCTTAAATTAAAGGTAGTCGTTATTATTCTTAGTTAGGTACCACGCATGTAGCTTTGATTATTGCATCAACATCGAGACCGTTAGAGGCTTGATCGACATTGGAAATAAGCGCGTCCATGTAATCACCTTCTTCGCCACGGTTTTTGCTACGTCGTCTGTGTTCATCTAACCACGTATGCATAAATTCATCCAACTCTTTTGCCGTTTTCTTCATGGCCTTCTCTCCCCCATCCAAATCCAACCATCTCAACCACGGAATTGCATCACCAACCACGAACGACGCAGCAAGATCAAAGAAATTCCTCAGCGCGTTCCTCATCTTTTCGTTCTCTTCACTGTGTCCAGTGAATCGTTTTCCCACCACCAATCTGAACAACACGTTCAGGCTAATCTCCCCAAACCATTTAGCCATCTCTGTAGCCACCATACTCTTGTTGTTGTAACTATCTTTCATTGCGGTTTTCACCTCTGATAGCATCACGTGACTGTTCATGTGTATCTTGTGGTTGGAGAGGACTTCCACGATGGCCGTCTTGCGGAGGTCACGCCAATAGGAGCCATAGGAATTCAACGAGAAAATGGCGTAGTCGTAACCCAGAACTTCAAAGGCCACCGTTTTAGGACGACCAGCGAAAGCTATGTCGTTCACAGTGAAACACTCTTTGGTCAGCTCGCTGTTACTCACGATCAAATTCTTGCGGCCGCCAATGCGTATGGTGAAGATGGGTCCATATTTGTCAGCCATGTTGCCCAAGGTGACGTGCGGTGGCTGTGGGCCACCTAAGAGGTGGAGGTGCCCGATTAGCGGCCATGCTCCTCCAGCTTCTGGTGGTTCTTTTCTTGCTCCGGGTTTGTGGGTGTGCCTTCTTGATAGAAATGAAAAAGCAAAGAAAAGACAGAAGAACAGAACAGCCATGGTGAATATGGGTAGTTGGGAGAGGAGGTTTTCCAAGTCCATGGTTGTTATACGCTTTTATAATGATTATGGTGCATGTTAATTATTGGTGCATCATAATGTGTGAGCTTCTTGATATTTATACACACTACTTATGATGTTTTCACAACAGGCGGAGGGAATATTTTAATGAAACTTCCTCTTTTCCAATAATGATAATTAAGGGTCATACAAGTCGTCTTTGTTTATTATTATTACTTTTTGAAGTCTTCTTAGTTTAAGTTTAAGGTGTACTCTATTATGTATGAGACTATTAGTATATGAAATTATTTGGAAAATTATTAATTCAACAATACTAACTAACTAATAAAAATTTAGCTAACATAGTTAATAATATTCTATTTTTTTAGATTTTGAATGTTTTATTTTTATAAGTTTCAGATGTTCTATTTCTATTGTGGTTGCTTTAGATTTTGGATATTCTATTTCTATAAAAGTTTGAATATTTTATTAATTTTCATTATGGATGATCTATAAATTATAGAAAGTATTGATTACTCATACTTTTTTTTTATTAATAATATTTTTCGAATTTCAATTATGATCATGGATCTGACTCTTTCATTTAAATTCAGTGCATACACATTACAGTTAATAGAAAAATATTTAGTTGTAGTATTAGTTTTAGAACATAAAATTTTGATAAAGCATTGGGAGCCAATATATTTTGAAATCAATGCATATTAACGGTAATGATAGATAAATTATAAATAATAATTCATATATTTTGTAAGTAATCACTTTTATTCTGTTTGGATGATAATATTTTTTAATTTCAAATGATAAATTTTTTTAATTTTAGATAATAACTTAATTATTGACTATCTAAAAGTTCCTTAATATTGATTTCATATTACATTTGTAAAATTTTAAGTTAGATAATAATATACAAGACTAATAAATAAAGAAGACTAGCGAAGAATATTATCATTCATAACTTAAGTCTTCTTAATTAATTTAACTATTTTTTAAAGCTGATTTCGTAATTATTTAGAAAGTGTGAAAGAGATATATAGTATTATACATGTATTTAGAAAATCATTTAGATTCTTCTCATGTGTTCCAGATAATTTAAGATATTTTAATTTATATGATTCAATAATGAGATTTATTCAATATATACATAATATGAAAATAAAGGTGAGGTCCAGTGAGAAAATGTGTTTAGATTAAATCTTAATCATTAATTTATTTTTAGATATGGGAATGATAACTTGAGGTATTAATTAATCTTAGGCTACTTATAATAAATACATTTCATATCTAACTTGTAATTAGTCAAGTAATTAATGCTAGACAATATAATTAAGTGATATTTATTTTATTTTATTTATATGTAATTTTTTATACTATTTGACATCGAAATAATATTCTATTTAACATAGAAATAAATCACTTGGTTGAATTTGGTTAGTCAAAATCACTTGTTCAAATAGCATTACCCTTATTTTAATAATGATATAAAATTTTAGTTTTCTAATTTTTCAACAAATAATTACTTTTTCATAAAAAAAATCACATAATATAAATGTAAAAAAAACTTTTTATTTACATAAAAAGACATTTTATAGAAATTTATAAACGTCTACTAAATTTTAGTTCTTGTCTGAGTAATTATTTGCAATAAAAAATAATTAATTTAAGAAATAAAGTGTATAAAATAAAACTTAAACAAAATTTAAAGAGTAATTTTAAAGGGAATTTTTTTGTGACATTTTTTTAAAGGGGAATTAATAAGAAAGAAGATAATTACAATTTTTTTATTATTATCATGATATATGGATTAGTTCATATATAATATAGGAATTTATTTATTTTAATAAAATAAATATTTTACTTACCAAAATAAATATTTTTAAAAAAAATTATCGAAATATGCTCTGTTACCAGTACCGTGAGCTGAAGGTGCGACCCAATAAAAACAAGTGACGCAGGTACTGCACGCGACACTGGACATACTTCTTTGTGTCAGACTGTCAGTGCCGCATGCACGCAACATTAAAGGAAATAAATAGTGCCGCGTATACTAGCTTCGGCATTCGATCAATTTTATTACGCGTGTAGAGCCTCCAGCACTGACTTAAATAAAATAAAATAAATAAAGTAAAATTTTTAATTGATAACTGTACTTTCTGTGTTACATGTTTTTTTTTTTTTTTCAGTCCATTTTGGATTGATTTGGAAGGTAAAATAGATATAGTTTATTATAATTTGGATATTCAAATTTTAAAATTTGTAATTTGAAACGTTCATATTATAATATATTATATCTATTTTACGTTCCGAATCGATCCAAATTGGAATAAAAAAATACGTACATAAGAGGCACTATTAAATCAATTATCAATCAAAATTTTTAAATTATTTTATTTTATTTTTTTAAATATAAATTTGGAACGCCCAATTTATAACAAGTTATATATATTCTTTCTTTGAAATCAATCTAAATTGAATTTCAAACACTTTTTTTTATATATTCATTCTTTCTTTTTTTTTTTTTTTTGTTCTTCACATATTTATTCTTTTATTTTTTTTATAGGCTATGTGTTAATTATATAACTACAAAAAAAATTAACGTCCAACCCTTTTTGTAAAAAAAGATGTTGCTTCTGGGTCAAAAATAAAAAATTGGCCCAAAACATTCACTATTACAAAACCCACATTCATGATAAATTTATTTTCCAAAATAAAAAAATAATATATTTAATTTCAAAATAAAAAATATATATATATATATATATATATATATATATATATATATATATATATATATATATATATATATATATATAT
>JASCZI010031806.1:0-12399 GCA_036250425.1 Stylosanthes scabra
CTCCGTGGGAACGATATCCACTCATAGAGTGATACTACTTGATCCGGTCCACTTGCCGGAATAGCTCTTTTATATAAGAAGGAAAAGGTTTTCGGGCTATCAATCGGCTCGTCGTCATCTCTGCGGCTTCTTGGGTTCCGAGACTCCGATCTTGGGGATCTCTCTTTGTTGGAAGTACTTGGTTCCTGGATGATCTGGATGAACTTGCATGTCCTTCTGAGTCCAGACCGGCTTAGTCGTCAACTGCTTTCTGAATTCATCATTAGCAAGGCTGTTTGTGAGGCACAAGCTGGCCACCCTGTCGACCAAACCGTCAATTGTCTTGCACTCGACGTTGAAGCGCTCAATGTATTTTCTAGTAGTTTTGTTCGGCTTTTGGACGATGGCCAAGAGGTTGATGGGGTGTTTGGTGTTGTTAATGCTTGTGGTGAACTCGTTCAAGAACAACTCCCTGATCTCAGAGTAGCTCGAGATTGAGCCCGCTGGCAATGAGGTGAACCATTGGCTTGCTAGGCTGGTAAGAGTGGTGGGGAAGGCCTGACATTTGACTTCATCCACCGCGCTGTCACAAATCATCCGATGCTCGAAGTCGTTGAGGTGGATGTGTGGGTCGGTGGATCCGTCATATTTCATGTCAATTCGCTTAATGAAGTGTTTGGGGGATTGGACATTGAGGATCCGACTCGAGAATGGCGTATGGCCGTCAATGGGTGGGGTTGCATCCCAGCCTCTGGTCCTTTTGTACCGCCTATAGGTCCTTCGGCCTCCGTTACAATCTCTTCCCGAGGAGGACTCACTGTCATCCGAGCTGCTATGATGACCCCTTCTCCTTGGAGGGGTATGAAGTCGTTGAGTTCTGCTGGGGGAGAGCAGGACCGAGATCGGGACTGGTGTTGGGAGGAGTCCGTCCACGCGACTGTAGTTTTTGCGTGGTGGTCCAAAGTTCATTGTTTTCCTTCCTTAATTTACGAACTTCCAGCTCTATCGATTGCATGCGATGTCTCAGTTCTTGGGCGATTCGGGATTCGTCCGACCCAGTTCCTCCGAATGGCCGGGGGGTCGAATCGCCTGGACTGATCCTGTCAAATGCACGTCGATGATTGCCGGGGTTCGGATTGTGGGATGGCGGCTGTCTGTTCTGGGTGCATCTCGAATCCGCATTAGCATTACCGCTTTCGGTGGCTTTGTTAGCCGTGGCATTGAGGTCTAGTTCTTGTTGTTGCGATTCTCGTTGCAGATCTCGGCGACGATCGTCACTGGAATGGTTGGAGTAAACCACACCCTCCTCGTCTTGGTTGGCCATCGTCGGTCACGTTGAGGTGAGTCCCCACAAATGGCGCCAATGTACAGAATGTACCTTCGAGGGGTTTTGGGACTACCGGTGTAACCGGGGGTGCCAAGACAGAAGGTTGGTGATTTATGTGAAAGGTGGTTGCGCACTAGCAGAGCTCCGCCAAATAAGGATTTTGGAGTTCTCCTAATGCAAGGAATGGAGTAGGGTTTAGAAGACGTACTTGAGGGAAGAGCTTATCTCCCCTTTATATACCCGTTGTGATTGCTCTTATTCGTGGGATAAATCCGTACGATATCGCTTATCGATATGATCTAATCTCGTGTTGATTTACCGCATGGAATTAAGAGAGGAAGGAATCCGTACGAGATCGTCATTAGTATGACTTGATCCCAAGGATTCTTTTAATGACGCCGTGGGCTGTTTTGGGCATGGGTCAGGATCGTTTTATGGAGATAGTAGTGGGGTTCTGATGAGTTCGTTATGGATTTGGGCCATTCGGGCCCGATATCTGAAACAACTATTAAATATTAATTTTTAGAACTGAGGGTATGATCCTTCGGTAAGAAAAGATGACCTCCAAAGACAAGATAACCGAGATGATCCTTCGGTAAGGGAAGGTGATCGACAAAATTTTGGAATAAGAACCTTGAGTGAGGGAAGGGGACTTCCACTTAGGATAAGAACCTTCGGTAAGGGAAGGGGACTCCCATCAGAGATAAGAACCAAGGAAAAGAGACTCTCATCTGATTTGAACTCAATACCATCCATGTATGTTAGGAAAAGAGGATTTATATGTTATTTAAAAGTTTCTTAAGGCATGTTATATGAGTATGTTTCTTGTTTATTTATTACTTTTTTAAAATTGATGAATCATATAGCATATTTTTATTCTTTTTAAAAGCCCAAGATGGGCTGGGGATAATATAGACATTTTTAACATGCTTACCGAGTACTGAGTACGACCTAGAAGATACGACGGAGTGGTATAAGAATGAGAATTACTCAAACCCTTCAAGAAAATATTTATTCTTTGTATTTATTTTCTTAGAATATTTTTTAATTAATTGTAAAAAAGTTATATTGATTTCTAGTAGGATGTTACATTTTGGTAGTCGATCCATAAGAACCATAGGGATTACAAAATAAATTATGTTATTCTTACTTCAACACTAACAATAATTAGTTAGTCACCTATTAGGGACCTGGAATTAGGGGATAAATTCCTTTTTTAAGAGGGATAGAATGTAACATCCCTCATTTTTTTAATTAAAATTTACTTTAAATAATTTAATTTTAGTTTAAATTTTTAAAAAGAGGATAATAAGAAAATATGAATTTCAAATTCAAAATTTAAAACGTAACCGAAAAGTAACTTAGCCATTAAGAAAAGCTTAGATCTATGCCTATAAATAGAAAGTGTTAATAGAGCAGAACTCATGCCTCTTAAATATGTTTCTCAGTACTTTCTTTCTTCAAAAAAAAAAAATCCTATGCGTGTAGATTAAGAGACTCGAAGGGGATTACCTTTAGATAGGGGATTTCTAACTATATTTTTTTATTTTCTATTTGAAATTTGATAAATGATATACTCTTTGATTTATTTTATGCTTATATTTTTTTAAGCTATTAAATATTAATTTTTTTTAGAACTGAGGGTATGATCCTTTTGTAAGGAAAGGTGACCTCTAAAGACAAGATCACCGAGATGATCCTTCGAAAAGGGAAGGTGATCGACAAAACTTTGAAATAAGAACCTTCGGTGAGGGAATGAGACTTCTAATTGGGATAAGAACATTTAGTAAGCGAAGGGGACTCCCATCAGAGATAAGAACCTTCGATAAGGAAAGGAGACTCTCATCCGGTTTGAGCTCAATACCATCCATGAATATTAAGAAAAGAAGATTTATATGTTATTTAAAAGTTCCTTAAAGCATGTTATATGAGTATGTTTCTTGTTTATTTATTACTTTTTTTTTAAATTGATGAATCATATAGCATATCTTCATCCTTTTTAAAAGCCCAAGATGGGCTGGGAATATTATAGACGTTTTTAACATGCCTACCGAGTATTGAGTACGACCTAGAAGATACGATAGAGTGGGATAAGAATGAGAATTACTCAAACCCTCTCAAGAAAATATTTTATTCTTTGTAGTTATTTTCTAAAGATATTTGTTTTATTAATTGTAAAAAAAAATTATATTGATTTCTAGTAGGGTGTTACATTTTTGTATCAGAGCAAGGTCGATCCATAGGAACCATAGGGATCATAAAATAAATTAGGTTATTCTTACTTCAACACTAACAATAATTAGTTAGTCACCTATTAGGGACCTAAAAGTTGGGGACAAATTCTTTTTTTAAGGGGATAGAATGTAACATCCCTCATTTTTAATTAAAATTTAGTTTAAATAATTTAATTTGAGTTTAAAATTTTAAAAAAGGATAATAAGAAAGTATGAATTTCAATTTCAAAATTTAAAATGTAATCGAAAAGTACCATAGCCATTAAGAAAAGCTTATATCTATGCCTCTAAAGAGTAAGGTTAATAAAGGAGAACTCATCCCTCTTAAATATGTTTCTCAGTACTTTCTTTCTTCCAAAAAAAAATTCTATGCGTGTAGATTAAGAGGCTCGAAGGAGATTACCTTTAGGTAGGGGATTTCTAACTATATTCTTTTATTTTCTATTTGATATTTGATAAATGATATGCTCTTTGATTTATTTTATGCTCATATTTTTTTATGCTATTAAATATTAATTTTTTAGAACTGAGGGTATGATCCTTCAGTAAGGGAAGATGACCCCTAAGACAAGATAACCGAGATGATCCTTCGGTAAGGGAAGGTGATCGATAAAACTTTGGAATAAGAACCTTCGGTGAGGGAAGGGGACATCCAATTAGGATAAGAACCTTCGATAAGGGAAGGGGACTCCCATCAGAGATAAGAACCTTCGGTAAGGGAATGAGACTCTCATCCGGTTTGAGCTCAATACCCTTCATGAATGTTAAGAAAAGAAGATTTATATGTTATTTAAAAGTTTCTCGTGACATGTTATATGATATATGAGTGTGTTTCTTGTTTATTTATTACTTTTTTTTTTTTAAATTGATGAATTATATAGCGCATATATTTATCCTTTTTAAAATCCCAAGATGGGCTGGGGATATTATAGACGTTTTTAATATGCCGCCTACTGAAAATTTTATTCTCACCCTTTTTCTATATTATCTCAAGTAAGTTATGACAAGTTAGGTGGAGATGCAACCGGGTACTGAGTATGACCTAGATGATCCGACGAAGTGGGATAAGAATGAGAATTACTCAAACCCTTCAAGAAAATATTTTAGTCTTTGTAATTATTTCATTAGGATATTTTTTTAATTAATTGTAAAAAAAATTATATTAATTTCTAGTAGGATGTTACATACATCACCTCTGACCCATGGATGACTCAGGAGTTGATCCAAGACATAGACAAACAAAGCCATGAGTTGTTGTTATTATTAGATTATGTTAATATAGAGTAAATGGACAAAGAATACACCAAAGATTCTAGAATGGATAAAAGTATATATCAGAAGATAATAAACTATGGACAAAAATGATTTGTTGCATGTACTTTTTTCCGTTTACTCCTAATTAATAATAGACAAAAGATATGGTAAGTCTTTTTTATCCATCATTAATTATCTTTGGGTGTATTTTTGTTATTTTGAATTTTTCGTGTGTATTTTTGCTCACTCCAACATCTTTCTATACCTTTTTCTATTTACTCTGTCAATATACTATCTCAAAACTTCAATCTGCATTAAATATGATAAAACTGTTGAGAAGTTATCACCTGATTTGAGACATAATTAAGAACTATGAAGGCTTGTAGTCAACTACTAATGCTTGCAATAGCTTAGGCTGCACTTTGTTTTTGAGTAATGATAAGTACACATAGATAAAAGTTACCATAGTTAAATTAACATTTATAAATCTATATAAACAACATCTGTAATTATATATTTATAACATTTAATAATATGCATTAATTCAATAGCAATTTATAAATGAAAACAAATGTCGAAAAAGGAAGGTTATGGTTATTTATAGTTACCTAATTTTTTCCTTATTTTATGGGATTTTGTGGCAAGCTTCTAATTTACTAGCAACTCAAAACGATGTGTGTTGACGTGGATTTTTTTTAAATAAATATTAATTAAATAGTATTTACCAAGTTAAATAATTCTATGTCTATTTACGTTTTTATATTGTCAACCTAGTACCGCAGGGAATGGCTGAGTGCCAGCTAGGAGGGAGTGCCGCGGGAGTGGGGGCGGCACTGACCATAGATTTCTGCACCAGTGCCGTAGGCAAGCGTGACTGGCTGAGTGGGGGGTGCCGCGAAGAGAGGCCGCGACACTGGGGCAATGTGGTGCCTCGACCATTGGCCGGGACACTGGCCTATCCTGATGCCTCCACCATTGTCCGCGGCACTAGGAATCCACGTTGCCTATAATAGAGGGTGCATGACTCCTCTTGCATGTATCATTTAACAATTTCATTTTTTTGTTGCTCTTTGGTTTAGTTGCTTCCAAAAAAAATCGAAGGAGAGAGTGTTGAGTGGGATGGCTGGTAGGGGTCGAGGAAGAGGTCAACTCATACGGGATCTAGACATCAACAGGCTGGACGAGACTCACCATGTGGCCGGTGCATTAGGATTCAAGGTTAGTGAGATTGTATAGTTAGATAAATTATTCAGTGGTGTGCTAGGATTTGTGTAGTTAGAATGGTTAATGTATAGTATAATTTTAGAATGACTATTAGGTTTTAATTTGAAAATGGCTAGTGTAGGTTTTATTATAAAAATAGCTAGTTAGTGTTGGTTATAATTTAAGTTGATAATGTATGATATACCATTGACCTTATTGCGTCATAATAGCATTCATTTTATGGTTAAGATTATAAGAAAAGTTATTTAGTAAGATATAACTTGTATATATAAGTTATTTTATTATTTGTATCAAATTCAACTAATAAAATAATATTATAGCGGATCAAATATGATCGAATACTTTTGATCATATATAATGATTTATTAAGAGAATCTTTCGTTACTAACATTTTTATTAAAAGAATTTATTAAGTCACTTGAATTAATTAGACGTTGATTAAAAAACAAATATAAACTTATTTATATTACTATTGTTAGGTTTAAAATTTAACAATTGTTATTTTTAAAAAATAATATTAATATACTATTTACCATAATAAATTCATCTATGTATATGGACCTTTTAATTACACATTAGTAGTGCTGGAAGGACTGATTATGTTGGTTAAATTGGTAAATGTTCATATTCTAAAAAAAAATCACAAAATGATCATACCATTGCATCTCTTTTTTCCCATTTTAGGGTGGTGGGAGAATGGGAATGACATCGGAGTAGATGTCGCTAATGATGTCCATGGGAATGGATGGATTTGGAAATTAATAACAGGGAATGGCCGAAGAAATTTTAACTGGTGATAGTTCTGCTGAACATCTGCCGAGTTAAAGTACGTCGTAGCATTCTCCAAGAAATGACCATGGCTGAGATATGACCGCCTCCTACATGAAGCCAATGGCCCAATAGCAAAGCTTGGTACAAGCGATGAGAGAAATGCTGTCCCAAAAACTAAAAAATGTTATCCTTTTATTGGTACTAAAATATGTATAATTGTAGATGATATTAACCATCAAAATGTTATGTATGAAATCTTGTTTCAATGCATCATGATCAATTAGTTGATTTAATTTTTATTTGTTCGTTTTATTTTTTTTAGTTTTTTTTTAAAAAAGTACTCGACTGTGTCATCTCTAATTTTATCTTTTTTATCTTCTTTCGTTGATAAAATATTTATTCTATTTAGTTTGGTTTAATAATAATAATACCATTAATAGTAATAATAATAATAAGTAAAGATGTTTACTGTCGAAGGAATAAATTTTATTCAGTTTTAGTTTTTTTTCTATCATGTTCCTTTTGTATTTTCATTCTATTATAATAAAATGGACTAAGTTTCGTAAATTCAATATTTCTTTTACTTCTGTTGATATTTACTCATAATAAAACATTAACCTTGAGGTTTAGTTGTTAATATCAACCTCTGAAAATAATAAGCTACTAACCAAAAAGTCATTATCACATAAATAGTAACCCCCAAACAATATAATAAAATGGTCAATATACATAAATTTATTTATTACGGTAAATGATATTTTAATATTATTCTCAGTAGAATAATCTGCAGTGTTAGGAGATATTTTCTTGTTCAATGTTATAATCCGATTTACAATTTTAAATATGTTGTTTTAATGTAATGTTTAATTTATTTATTTATAATCGTGTTTACAACAGACTCCTCGGATGCTTACGCCTCGTGGTGTGGTCCCTAGCATGCCACCACCAGAATGTTTGATTCCATATATTCCCGAGGCCGGTTTCGAGGGCCCGCTAGAGATGCGTGCCTTTGACTATGATATGTGGTTGCTGTCTGCACTGGTTGAGAGGTGGAGATCGGACACACACAATTTCCATCTCCCGTGGGGCGAGTGCATGATCACTTTGCAGGTATTACTGTTCTTTGTTTAGAAATGTTAATCAATATACATATTTAAGGTGGCTACTAAGAATAATTTCTCAATATCCAGGATGTGGCATATCACCTTGGCCTTCGCACGGATGGAGATCCAATTAGTGGGTGCGTGCGGGATTTCGATTAGTGGTATGGTGTAGGAACATGCAAGATGGCGCAGGATTTTCTTGGCGGACGTTCCCCGTCGGGCGAGGGGAAGAACTACAGTGGGGTGAAAATGACTTGGCTGAGGCAGCGAGTCCAAGCGATCCCGCAGTACGGCGCATCCTTGGATATGTTGAGGCAATATGCGTGTTGCTACATTATGATGATGATTGGACGAGCCTTGTTCCCGGACAAGACCGTCAACATTGAATCTCTAAGATGGGTCCCACTGCTGCGGGACTTCGAGACTTGCAGCAAGCTATCATGGGGTTCTGCCGTGCTGTGCTGGAATACTAGGCTTTGTGCATTGCAAGTAGGCGCGACACGTTGGAGATTAGCGGCTGCATACCCCTGATGTTCTCTTGGATCTACCAGAGATTCCCTATCTTTTGTCCACCCGGCAGAGACCTTCTTGTCTTTCCCCTTGTATCTCAGTTCGTTGTCCTTCGTGTGCACTTGCTTAAGCATAAATTAAAATTCATTTTCATAAACCATAAGTTGTGTTTGGGTTTAATATGCAGGTTGAATGGTTTAGGTCAGACCACTTGGGACCAACACAGGCGAAGGATGCTAGACCTCAGAAATGAGCTAGACCGGGTTGGGTCCGATGATGTACGTTTCTTTTAAATGAAAAGGTTGCTTGTTTTTGTTTCGTGATACTTTTATATGTGTAACCCCTTTACTCATGTGGGTTTCAGTTTATGTGGACTTCGTACATGTTATCCGCATGGCGAGATATAGAACACGGTTGGGTTACCGAGGAGGGCGAGATTGAGACATGGCGAGCTACCGTTCCTATTATACTTTTCATGTATGTGAGGTTTCACCACATGGATCGCGTGAAGAGGCAGTTTGGGAGTGAGCAGCCCATCCCTTTGGATTCAGCACTACAAGAAAATCACCCCTAAGGCCATACTTTTTTAGGCAACGCTTCTAAAATGTAGCCTATTCATAGAATAGGGGTCGCTTTTCAAGAGTGCCCAAGATTTAGGAGATTAGGCATCACTTTCTGTGGCAGCGATTTGAAAACGTCTCCTAAAGTAGCAGGGGGATCGCTTAGAAAGCGACCCCGTAGGTTATGACCTACGGGTGCACTTTTGCTAATCTACGGGTACACTTTTTAAGGGTAGTTGAAGTTTTCAGCAATGGGGACGCGTTACAGGCGTTGCCAGGGTGAACGCGCCAATTAAAATAAAATATTTTTGATACCCGCGTTACTACATACTTAGCATTTTGACACTTAGCATTTTTTTAGCTTTGAAGCTCCACTAGTAGTAGAGATAGCTAATTAAGCTAGTAACCCTTACTACATCTTCAAAAAAAAAAAAAAAAAGAAAGAACCCTTATTTTCTTTCTTCGAAACCCACCACAACCGGCGACTACAACCCAGCAGCACCCTCTCGCCAGTCACCCTCCGACACCATCCCGCCGCAGCGCCGCGTCTGAGCCCATCCACATCTCATCCCATCAACATTGTCGGCGCCGTCGTAGCATTGTATCCAAGTCCCTGGTCGCCGTCTTAAAGGTAGAAGAAGTCTCAGCCGTTGTCGTCGCAATGCCGCGACCCAGCCACTCCACATCTCATCCCTTCATCGTCGCCCTTGCAGCAACACCGTCGCAGCGTCGTTGCCTCGGAAGTTTCAGCATTCAGCGCCGTTGTATCCTAGTCCTCGGTCGCCATCTTCAAGCTTGAAGAAGTCTTCAAGCCTTCGTGTTCGTTTTCCATCTCCGTCTTCAAGTCTTCGTCTCATTCGTCCATGGTCTTCAGGTTTGTTCTCCAGCTTTGTCTTGTCTTGGCTGTGATTTAGTGTTTCTAATTTTCTTGATTTAGGGTTTGTGCTGCTGTTCTTTCTAGATTTTAGGGTTTCAATTTTTGTAATTTTAGGGTTTGTCTTGACTTGGTTGTTGATTGAAAACTTGGAAAGCTGATGATTAAACTTAGTTCTTGAACTTTTTTTTCAATATGATTTTTGGTTTTTGTTTCTGCTTGCGTGTACTTGGTTCTCTTCCTTTGTTATTGTTTTTGTCTTTGCTAACATGAAGTTGGTTCTCTAATGATTCCCTATTAGTTTGAAAATCGTTCTCCTAATTTTATTGACATAAATATTTCCCCATTTTATAACTGATACCTGTAGCTTTTTCTTTTGTTAATGTTACATGAATGTTCTTTCTTATTTTTAACCTTCAAGTAATGTTTTTTATGTGTCTGTTTTGTTTGAGAGAAAGCGGTGAAACTCTTCCATTTCTTTGGTCTCTAAATCTTGTATTCCTTTTGTTATTGATTTTTGGTTTGACAATGTTTAATCTCTAAAGAGGAAAAGCAGCCTGATAATTGTGTTCCAATTTATTCTTCATTTTAAGAATGGCTGTATTCTGTTATCTTCTCTTCTCTCTCTTACTAGTAAGTAAATTACTTTTCCAAAAATTCATGTCATTTGGTACCCTCTCTCCTTTTCTTCCGATTTGGCATAAGTTGCTTCCCGATATTGTATATGCATGTTTCCTGATTCATTTTTTAAATTACTCTTCCTGATCTGGCATTGATTTCAATAGGGTAAACTGATTATGATTATTATGATTTAAATTAATGTTTCTATACATGAAAGTAAATGTGTAACTGTGACAAAATTATTATGGAAGTAGCAGCTTATGGTTATAGTCAATTTATTATGGTTGTAGCCGCTTACGACACTCCTTACAATTTCCTTTTCATTTTATATATTAGGATTACGAGGCAAGGAACCACATAAATCAGAAGGTTGAAGTGAAGGTATATTCATTAGTCAGTTAAAATGTGAATACTTGTCTTATGATTTGCTTATATGGCTAGATTTTTTATGCCCTTTTTTTTATATTCTTGAACTTTCAGAGTAAGACCCTTAAGGAAGATTACCTGCAGAAATTAGATGAAGCACTAGAGGTATGTTACATTATTACTAAAAGAAAGTCTGGTTTTCTCTTATAATTTTGAGCCTTTGGCATGAATATATTTACTGTAGAACTAGGAATAGGCCAGGTATCGTTATATCTATGCAAATTTTTCCTTGCTTTAGCTATACATTTGACGGACGCCCCGCGGTGGCTCTCGCGAACGGTTCGGAATTCCTTAGTTTTTCAAAACAAGATAGTATCATTGTAGAGGAATCCAAACCAATCGTAAGATTGACAGCGGGGTTTCGTCAACAAGAAAGGTGTCACAAAGCTTGCAACCAATTAAAAATACCGAGTATGGAACTCGGGTCGTTCTCCCTAGGAATTGAAATATTGTGGCTTGCGAGTGGTTATGAAAATATTGGGGTTGCAATGGTTGAGTATCGGTAACAAGAGCAAAAATAAGAAATAGCAAGAACTGATAATAATAAAGGGTGCTTGGTCTTGGGTTGAAGTATAATGTGTCCCTATGATCACCACTAATCCCAATTATGAATGGTTGTCACGTAAGGCAAAAAACTCATTCTGTCAAACGGTCGAATGGGGGGAACTAACCCTATTCCGAACGTCCTATGCGTACAAAATAACGTAGAACCAAGGTCTCAATAGAACTCGAGTGAATCCCGCGTCACTGGGAAGAACTCACCATGGTGATTTTTGCACCTAATTGAGTCTGTCTCATTTAAGGTTCTCCCGTTATTGCCATTGGCATAGCGTCATCAGAACAGTTTTAGTTCCAGGCCTTAACCCATTCTTATCCTTAGGGATTAGTGGCTAAGATCATCCACACTTCAACCCATGACCAAGGCACAAGAACACTACTCCATAATTATAAGAAACAAAATATCAAACACTTGGTGGGCGTAATAAGTAAACATGGTAAATAGCAAGATAAAAAGCAAATCAAGATGATCAATAAAGTAAATGAGCAAGAGAATCAACAATTAGCACTAAAGGAATAAGAAAATAGTAATAGATCATAATAAGAAAATAAATTTCAGCAACAAGAAAATAAGAACTAAAGAACATGAAAGCTAGAAATGGGAAATAGAGAAAGAGATGAAAGAAACAAGCATAGATTGCATTAATTAAATTAGAGAAACATTAAACAAGCATTCAAACATGAATTAAATGAAAGAGTTTGGCTAGTGAGGGCTGGAAATTGGAAGAGAAAATGAAGAACACTAAGAACTAAATGAGAGAAAATGAGAGAGATGGGAAACTCTCACAAATTCCTCCTAAACTATCTAAACTATGGAAATTAACCTAATGGTAGTGTGTTGTGTCTAGCCTTCTTTGTGCTTCAGCCACTCTTCCTTTAAATAGAATGAATTTGGGCTTCAAAGGGCCTTGGCCTAGAAATGCGAAATTCCAAATCTGCCCTTCATTAATTTGCATTC
>JASCZI010031812.1:0-10848 GCA_036250425.1 Stylosanthes scabra
TATATATATATATATATATATATATATATATATATATATATATATATATTAGCACATATGATAGTAAAAAGCTACATAGCTTGGTGGTAAAACATGCATAGCTCAATTCAAAGGACATGAGTTTGAACCATGCCTTTCACAATTTACGAAATAAATATATAAAAATGGAGTATGTTGTATGTGTGGAAAGCTAGAGCACATATGAAGGACTAGGGGTGGACAAGCGAGTTGTTGATTGGTTCTTACATGGGTTCGGTCTAAACTATTCGATTTTCTGTATTGGGTTGATTTCGTCTGAAATTTGTTCGAAATTATCTATCCGAAATCCATCTAAAATGTATCATAATAAGTAGAAACTTGTTCGAAATTATTTATCCAAAATTTGTTGGAAAAATATTTCGGACGGAATTAGAGACGAAATATAAATTAGCAACGAGGGTTTTTGAGACGAAAAATATTTGTCTGAATTTTGTCCAAAAATAAATATGTCTCTAATTTATTTAAAAGTTATCTCAAATTTGTCTCAAAATCCGTCTAAAAATGACAAATTTTTAGTAGTGATATCTGTCACAAGAAAAAATACTATCACATGTCAATGTGTTCAATTTGAAGCAAGAAAAATTATATATAGTATAATTATTTATTAATATAAAAAATGATTTAATAGTCTATATAATTTAAAATTTTTTTAAAAATTCAAAAAGTTAAACATTAATATTATAAAATATCAATATATTACCAAAATCTATAAAAAAAAATTATAATATATATAATATTGTCCCTATGTCTAAAACAAATAAAATTAGTGTATCTACGTATCGTATCTTGTATAATGTCTATACTTCAAAGTATATAAAGGAAAAAGAAAACAAAAACCACTTATTGACTATAACAAAATTAGCGATATGTGTAAAATTAATTAGGAATGTTAGATGACCATCATTTTTAATTTGTTTTAGCCATCATTTAACCATTAACATTGAAAAGTGTTGGTTAAAGTATGATGGTAAATCTAGCCGCCGCCTCTCCCTCAAAAAACCTTCTCCCGTGTCACTACCACACACCATCCTAGCGTCTAACACCTCAGATCCTCTGATCTGTCAACTTCTACCCTCTCGTCCCGGTGTCACTGTCGCCCGCCTTATTTCCCAGCTCCATCGCCGTCTTCCGCCTTTTCCATATGTGTCGCCATCTTCCGTCGTAGGAAGGACAAATTACAAGGCGAAATACCGTGCAGTTGTTCCGTTTGGTGGTGCCTCATGTAGTGTAAGATAAAGATGAGTCTTTGAAGATGGATCTTGAAGAACAAGAAAGGAAAGAGAAGTTACTGAAAATGTAAAATTGTATTGAATGTATTTTCTGTTGTTATAAAAATATGAAGTGTGTATATTATTTATACTTGAATTTCAGAATGGGTCTAACCCACTAAGCCTAAAACAAAGAGTATAGTTGTAAGAACCGGCTCGGACGGATCGAAAAATCGGACCCCACTATTCGAGCAAGGCAAAGGATCGGAGGTGCAGAAAATCTGGTGCGAACCGTTCTGAACCGGCCGGTTCCGTAGATAATCGGTGACTCGACCGTTTTCAATAAAATCGGACCGGGTAAAACACTCTTTTTGCCACCCAAAAAAAATTGCTAAACGCCTAAATGGTGCTGTTTCACCCTAAAAAAAAAACTTAAAAACAAAAAATCCCTAACGCAAAACCTCATATCTCGCCTTCCACTTCCACTTCTTCCCTTCCACTTCTCACCTCCCAAAAAACACATACTCATTTCTCACTCAATAGCCACCACCACCCAAAACCTCACATCAGCCACGCATTGCTGCCACTGTCGCCTTGGTCTTCCCCATCGCCTTGCTTCCGTTCTCCCCTCTATCACTCTACTTCTGCCATCGTGTTGCTGCTGCCGGCGCCGTGCTTCCTCTCTCTTCCCCGTCGCCTTGCTTCCTTTCTCTTTCTCGTCGCTCTGTTTTCGCCATCACGCCCTTTGGACCGTGTCGCCGCCCTTGTCTTTACCTTCGTTGTCGTCCTTTGTTTGTGTATAGGTCTTCCTCACCATGCCGCATTGTGTTTTCCTGTGACTGGTACTGATTCTTCCTCGTCTGGCCAACTAGTTTGTTATATTCAATTTTTTTGTGGAGATTTTGTGCTTGTTAATCTTTTTGTTATTGGATTACTGTAACTTGCTTACCTTGTTTATTGGATTATTGTGACTGTTACTTGCTTATTTGTTGGAGATTTTGTGTGGGTTACTGGATTATTGTGATTACTGGTTATTGTGATTTTTGTTTACTGTGATTATTGTGAATGGAGATTTTGTGGCAATTCTTGCTTATTTGTGGGAGATTTTGTTAGTGTGACGGTATTTGAAATCGGTTCAACGATTCGACCTATGATCCAACGGTTGAACCTCTAACTCAGTAACCTAGTAGCCTAACCGGTTCGGTTCGTACAACTATAACAGAGAGGCCCAAAGCAAGCCCATTTTGGGCTAGAAGCAGATTCAATTAGGGTGAGGAAGAGAAACCCTAATCGAGACATCATTCCTCCAACACCCCCCACAAACTCCATGCGGCGATGAAACACTAGAAGACCAACTAGAGAACACACGGCGGCAACGAACACTAGGCGACACAACCTGCGAACCCACGGTGTCGACTAACACAAGGAGACCAGCCGGAGAATGCATGATAACTTCGAAAATGAGGAGATGCGACGAAGAACTCACGGCGGCTTCGAACCTGAGGAAACTAGCCGGAGTTTGCCTTTGAATTTGATGAATGACGAAGTGGGGAGAGGTTTGGTGAGAATATTTGCGATTTGCTCAGTGGTAGGTATATGGGTAACAGATATGCTTCCCTGTAACGCTCTTTCTCTGACAAAATAGATATCTAACTCAAAATGCTTCATTATGTTGTGTAGCACAGGGTTGTAGGCGAGGTGAACAGCGGAGAGGTTGTTAAAGAACACGGTCGACGGTATCGAGCAAGGCTGACGCAGCTCACGAAGCAAGTTCTGAATCCATTGAACCTCGGTGAACACGATTGCTAGGGCACGATATTCAGTCTCCATGGAGCTACGGCTGACGGTGAGCTGCTTGGAACATTTTCAAGAGACAAGGTTCAACCCGTAGAAGATGCAGTATCTTGTGGTAGACTTTCGATCGTTGAGATCACTAGCCCAGTCTAAGTCAGATAAAACCATAAAACGTAAGTCTTTATTTTTGTGAAAATTTAGTTTATCATCTACTGAGCCAGCCAGATATCTAAGAACTCTTTTGACAGCAAGCTATTGTTCATTGCAAGGGTTTGCCATGAACTAACTTAGCTTGTTGATAGCGTAGGTGATGTCTGGTCTGGTAATAGTTGCATAATGTAACCCCCACAATGGAACGATACAATGTCAGATTATCAAATGGGGTTCTAGTATTAGCTATTAACTTTATAGAGCTCAGCATTGGAGTGTTAACTGATTTACTCTCTTGCATTCTTGCTCTAGAGAGTAAATTGTGAATATATTTTGTTTGATTAAGAGAAATATGAGCAGGGGAAGAATGAATGGGTTCAATGCCTAAGAAGAAATTTAATTCCCCCAAATCCTTTAGTAAAAAGGTAGAATGCAGTTTGTTTAAAACCTATTGAATTTCTGCTTCATTATTACCTGTAACTAAAATGTCATCAACATATATTAGAATGTAAATAACAGAAGTGGTAGTAAACTTAATGAACAAAGATATATCTTATTTGTAAATTGAAATCTAATTGATTGTAAAGTAGCAGTAATAGCCAGGTACCAGGCTCTAGGAGTCTGTTTTAAGCTATAGATGGCTTTATTAAGTTTTCAAACTAAATTCGAATTTGGGTGAGCAAAACCATGTGGTTGTGTCATATACACAGTTTCACTTAAATTACCATTAAGAAAAGCATTGTGAAAGTCATGTTGTTTTATTTTCCACCCTTTGGATAGAGCCAAACTAAGTATATTCCTCACAATAACAGGGCTTAATTACAGGGGAGAAAACATGATCATAGTCTACCCCAGCTATTTGTATAAATCCCCTAGCAACTAAGCGTGCTTTATGCCTAATGATATCCCCTTTAGCATTTCTTTTAACTGCAAAAATCCATTTACAACCTACCACTTTTTCATTAGGTGGAGGATCAACCAAGGTCCAAGTTTTATGATAAAGTAGTGCCTTATATTCAGTTAGCATTGCCTTTTTTCATTTAGGTGATCGAAGTGCTAGTTTTACTGATTTTGGTAAAATAGAGGAATCTGATGTAGGATGTGAACCACCTACCTAAAGAACCTTAGGGTGAGAATTACCTGGTTTGCATTGGGTGAGTGTTTGTCGTAGAAGTAGTGGATGTTTAAGGTTGTTGAGGGAGAGGGAGAGCTATCTTAACACCTGAAATAGGAATAAGACTAGGTGTAGGGGGTAGGGTAGTGTGCTGTAAGTCGGCAGCAGTAGTAGTAGGAATAGTAGATGTAGGATTAAAGTTAGAAGGTGGCATAGCTGAGATTTGTGGCATAAATTCAGTGACTTGATTAGTAGCAGTGTTAGTAGATAAATCTTAAGCATCAAAAAACTTTTTGAAGGGAAAGTAGACTCATCAAAGATAACATCACGAGATATTATAATTTTTCTACATTTAGAAAGACATTTATAGCCTTTTTGCTGATTCGAGTAACCAATAAAAATACACGGTTGTGACATAAATTCTAATTTATGATTGTTATAAGGTCTAGTGTGAGGATAGCATTAACAACCAAAAACTTGCATATAGGAATAATCAAGAATCTGGTTATATAATAATTCAAAAGGTGAGTTTGCATTAGTAGTCATAGAAGGCATGCGGTTTATAAGATGATTTGCTGTGGTAACAACTTCATCCCATAAGTACAAAGGTAGAAAGACAGTAGCTAAGAGAGACAATGATGTTTCTACTATATGCCGGTTTTTTTTTTTTCTGCAATACCGTTCTGCTGAGAAGTATAAGGGCATGTAAGCCTATATTGAATCCCTTCTTGATTTAAAAAATCAATGAAGGTATTTGAGAGGTACTCCTTGACATTATCAGTTTGCAGTGCCTTAATTAAGTAACCAAATTGTTTTTCCATGTTACTTTTGTATTGTGTAAAAGCTTTAAAAACTTTAGATTTGTGTTTGAGTAAGTAAATGGTAGTATGTCTAGAATAAGCATCAATAAAAGACACATAATATCTCACACCAGTTTTACACTCAACAGGGGCTGGCCCCCACACATCAGAGACAATTAGTTGCAATGGAGTATTGTAAATAGAATCATATAAGTAATAAGGTAAACGATGAGATTTAGCTAAGCAACAAGATTCGCACACAGAATTGAGTAAACTCTTTGTATTAATAGGTAAAGAACATTTAGTTACAATGTCTTGCACAATTTTGGCATTTGGGTGCCCAAATCTCTTATGGTAAAGATTAAAATTCAATCAAATAGAAGATAAAATGGTAGGATTAGCATGAATAGAAATAGTCTTTGGTATATCAAATCTTTCAAAATGGTACATTTCTCTAATTGAAGTTCCCTTGAGCAGAACCTAATTGGAATCCTGAGATTTAACCAAACAATAGTCAGGCCAAAAATAAAAATATACCTTATTATCCCTTGCAAACCTGGACACACTTATTAGATTATGTGCAATTGAGGGAACATGCAATAAATCATAAAGAAAATATCTAGTAGATGTAGAAATATGCTGTAAAAAAGATTAGCCAATGTGATTAATTTTGATACATATCCCACTACCAATATAAACTTGTTCTTGGCCTTAATATGCTGTGGAATTTTGCAGGTTCGAGAGATCCAGAGTGCAGTGGTAAGAAGCTCCAGAATCTACATACCAAAGATGATCCGAGAGGGTAGATGGGTTTGCTATCATTGCCTTCGGATTATGAAAACTGGGTGGTGGAGGTAAGGAAGTATGCATATTTGAATTATTTTCATTTTGTTGAGCATGCATAATATGTTGATCAAATCTGAAATAACAGTAGCTTGCTATGTGGCCAAGTTTTCCACAGATTTGACATTAAGGGTGGTTGGTATTGCCCCAAGTGTTGTACCTGCCCCCTCTTCCTCGATTTCCTCGGCCTCCACGGGCTCTTCTTGAGGAATTTCCTTTGTTGGAGTTGTTGTTGTTATTTTTGTAGTTGTTGTTGAGAATTTGAGTTTGAATCCTTTTGTGTTGAATTTGCAACTTGAGTCACATTCACTTGAACTATATGATAAACCCATATTTGATGATTGAATATATGCTATAATTAAGGGGTTTATCAACTAAAAATCACACAATTGCTTGTGAATAACTATGTTTGTGAACATTTGCTCATATATGCTCTTATAGATAAATACATGTTAATTTAGCCTTAAAATGATAGGAATTTATAAAATCTCATCCCATTTAGTACCTTCATATGTTTGTTAGTGTATTTCAGATCTTTAGGGATTGAGAAATGCATATAAAAGGCTAAGGAAGGCAATGGGAGCAAAGGATCCATAAAGAGAAGCCAAAACAGAGAAAATATGGCACTGTGCGATCGGACGCATGCCTCATGCGACCGCACAGGTTCCTGAGAGCATCACGGAAGTGCCTCTGTTTACCTCGTGCGACCGCACAGCTCACACTTGCGACCACACGTGTGCATGGAAACAACGTAAAGCTGAATTTTTTGTTGACCTACGACTGCACGGGTGCGTCAGACAGCAAAATTAAATGAAGACTAAAAGTGGAATTTCATCTTTCCGACCCAAGGCCAGGTCCCTTGGAAGGTCCAATTCGAATTATATGAAGGGAGAACAGCTGAAACACAAGGGAGGGACTCACCATTAGGATCATTCATAGTTTTAGATAGTTTTTGGAGGTTTTTGGGAGAGTTTTCCATCTCTCTCATTTTCTTTCTTTAGTTCATAGTGTTCTTCATTTCTATTTCCATTTCCAGCCCTCAGTAGCCATAACTTTTACTTTAATTCATTGTTTTAATATTTGTTTGATGCTACTCTTGCTTTTCTAATACAATCTTTACTTGTTTTTATCAATTGTTCATCTATATTTCAATTATCTCTCTCTTGTTCTTATGTTCTTATTTTCTCTTTGCTGGAATTTATTTCTCTCATATGATCTATTGTCATTTTCTTGGTTGATTATTGCTATTTACTATTTCTCTTGCTTATTTACTTCATTGATCATCTTAATTTATTAATTTCTATTGTTATTTACCATGTCTTTCAATTATGCACACCAAGTGTTTGATGTTTTGTTTCTTATGAATATGGAGTAGTGTTCTTGTGTTTTGGTCATGGGTTGAAGTGTGAATGATCTTAGCCACTAATACCTAAGGAAAAGAATGGTTTAAAGATAGGGTTAAAACTGTTCCGTTGACGCTAGGCTTTTTCTAGTGATGAGTGGACCTTAATGAGGTGAACTTGATGGAATATTCTCATTCACGTAAGACCTTGGTCCTTCGCATTAGTAAGTAGCCTAGGACTTTTGGAACGGGTTAATTCCCCCCACTCGATCATTAGACAGATTTTTTATTCCTTACGTGACAACCATTCGTAATTGGGATTAGTGGTGATCATAGGGATAAATTATACTTCAACTTAAGACCAAGAACCCTTTCATCATTTGCAATACAAGTTATTTCCTATTCCGATTATTGTTCACAATTCTCACCATTGCAACCCCGATATTTTCACAACCAATCGCAAGTTCAATTTTCAATTCATAGGGAGAACAACCCGAGTGCAATACTCGGTAATTTTTTGTTCCAAGCTTTGTGACAACATTTTTAAATCTAGATTCGCCCTCTTTTCGCATCAATTGGAACTATACTCGCGATAAGAAGTTTGATTTTAAAAAGATCATTTCTGACGGACCGGGGTGGGTGCGTCACCATACTAGAGTCAGGTTTCTTGAGACGCTCAATGAGTACTTCTTCTGCCATTAAAAGGGCTTCAAGGTCTGGGATTAAAAGAGGTGGCTCTCTAGTGTTGACAAAAGTGATGAAGGGATGATAATCATCATTGAGACCATCAAGGATGATATATTAGTGTATTCTGTATCAGAAATGGGAGCTCCAACCGTGGCTAATGCATCCACAATTTTCTTGATTTGTATAAGGTATTCTACACTTGAGCTTACCTTTTTAATAGTTTTCAATTGAAGTTATAGTTGTCGGATCTTGGATCTTGTTAGGGAGGCAAAGAATGTGTGCATTCTGCTCCATGATTCATGGGAAAATTGACACACAAGAATCCTGTGTTTGAATGATCCATCCATGGATGCAAACAGCCAGGAATTTACATTGTAGTCATCTACCCTTCAATCTTGATATGCTTGAGTTTCAATGTCTTTTTCTTTGCCAGCAGGAGTGGCGAATTGCGTGAGAACCTTCTCCTTCTCCAAATGGTGTTGCAATTTCTACCCACTGAGGGTTTGGGTAACTTGGTACCTCCATGTCAAGAAACTATCACTTGTGAGCTTATCTAAAATTGGAATTGATAATGGTTTCTAAATTTGTTGATGTTGATTTGCAGTTACAGCAGCAAAAGAATATGGAATATTGATTACTTCAGCCATGGATCTTGAACAAATTAAAGCTAACTGACACCATGTAAGATAAAGATGAGTCTTTGAAGATGGATCTTAAAGGACAAGAAAGGAAAGAGAAATTACTGAAAATGTAAGATTGTATTAATTGTATTTTCTATTGTTACAAAAATATGAAGTGTGTATATTATTTATACTTAAATTTTAGAATGGGTCTAACCCACTAAGCCTAAAACAGAGAGGCCCAAAGCAAGCCCATTTTGGGCTAGAAGCAGATCCGATTAGGGTGAGGAAGAGAAACCCTAATCGAGACATCACTCTTCCAACATGTAGCGATGATCGAGTCGAAGTTGGTGATTGTGGGGCGCGTGAGGGCTGTACACTTCTTCAGCCACCGTGTGCAGGCCACTGCCGGTTGCAGGTCGCCATTGCAGTCACCGATGGATCTGTCTTAGATCTGCCACCATCCTTCAACTTTCTCCGTCACCACGTCAGATCCCGGCAAGCACAAGCCTCTCTCACCACTAGTCCTGCATTGGTGCCATCAAATCTATATTTGGACTGGTCAACAGAGAGTTTGGAATCGTGGTGGAGGTGTAAGTGGAAGAGGAAGGGATTTGAAAGAGATCTACTTTGCCCGAAACCGCCGCGAGTGATTTCAGATACGGTGGCTTTGGTGGTGGACTCTGCGCACTATCTGCCCTTGTTAGAGCCAGATCTGCAACTGGTGATGCTGGTTTCTTTTCAGCTGTCGTTTGTTGGTGTCTCCCTAAGCTGCAGGTGCTATCCCGCTCTCCCAATCACAATAGTGAATTTCTGGTTTCGGTTGTATTACTTCTTCCTCCTCTTCTCCCTTTAATTTATGGCATGATTTTTAGTTCTTAATTGATTTTGTGTTTATGGTAGAGTTGTCGATAATTGCTGATTTGTTGTTGGACTTGATTTTGTTCTATTATCATTATTGTTGGTGTTGAGGCGGAGCCTATTTTGATGCTGTTGTTTTGAGGCAGAGCCTCTGTTGGTGCTGATATTTTGAGGCATGACCTCTTTTTGTTGCTAAAGGCATGGTCTTTTCTTTGTTATAGGTTGATTTGGTTAGTTGTTTAATATGGAAGCTGAGCTTCCTTTGTGTTTTTGTGCTGTTTTGAGGCAGAGCCTCTTTTGGTGTTACTTGTTTTGAGGCTGAGCCTCTTTGTGTTGCTATTTGATAAAGCGAAGCCTTTCTTTGTTTTAGTTGAGGTGGCTAACTGTTTGATTTGGAAGCTGAGCTTCCTTTACATTCTGAGCCTTTTCTTTTGCTACTTAAGTTGAGGCGAAGCCTCTTTTGTGTTGATTTTAGTATTATGTCTATGTGTTGAGTTGTCTTAATTGGATGCCGAATGTCATCTTTAGTGTTTACATCGAGGTTAAGCCTCTTTCTGATGTTGTTTGTACTGAGGCGGAGTCTTCTTTTGGTGATGTTTGGTAAGGGCTAGAATTCTATATGCTCTATCACTACAAGAAATGTGCCTATTACCGGCGGAATTAGGGGGGGATTTAGGGTGGGGGGTTACCAGCGGAATTGGGGGGAATTACCGGCGGAAATTGGTACGGAAAAATTGTCTGCAAAATTTACCGGCGGATTCCAAAATCCCTCGGTAAATCCGTGTGTAAGGTTTGGGATGTTTTTTTTCGGCCCGCCAACATTACCGGGGGATTTTGGGGGGAAAAAATCCGCCGGTAACATAAAAATTAAAACGCGCCGTTTTGGTAAGTCAGTTCAAATTACCAGCGGATTTTTCCCCCCCAAAATCCGCCAGTAACCCTTGCACTTAACAGCTGCGCAGCCCCTTGCTCCCCCATTACTCTGCATCCCTAAAATTAAACCTAACACCCCAATCTCTCTCACAACACCTGCCGTTCACCCCAATCTCTTCCTTCCTCACAATCTCACTCCTCATTGAGCGGAAGCCATGGAGCCCTAACTAAAATAGAGCCTCACTGTCTTTCTCACCTTCTCGTCACCGCCGCACCTCCATCGCCGCTGGTCCTGCGTCGTCTAGGAGCTTCCTCGCCTTCGTCCAGTTCTGCGTCGCCCACAGGGAGCTCCCTCGCGTCGTCCGGATCTGCGTCGTCGCCGTCTCTCCCAGCTGCGTCGCCATCGTCCGGCTGAAGCTCTGCCTCGCCACTCGCTAGCTTATAAAGGTAGACATGGTTTTGCTGAGTTGCTGCTTCTTCTTTCTTTTCTTTTTTTTTTTTTTTTTTTTTTTTAAGT
>JASCZI010031819.1:0-13485 GCA_036250425.1 Stylosanthes scabra
TTACTTAATGCTGGTAATCGATTATCCACTCTTGATAATCGATTACTTAAAGCTGGTAATCGATTATCCACTCTTGATAATCGATTATCATAGGGTTTTGACCAAGGAAACGTTTTCAAACACTTGGTAATCGATTCTCAACCTTTGGTAATCGATTACCTGATGGTTTTATGCCTTTTAAACGTTTTTAACATGTAAGAATCAATATCAAAACACTTAAAATTGATTCCTACCTAAATGTAGCATGTAAAACAAGTTTGAAACCTTGTACGGCTATTTTACAGCTATAGTTGTTGTAAAACCATTTCTTTAAAAAGAATTTTAGTGAGTGTGTGTGAGAGATATTGTATTTGGTTCTTGACAAGAATTTTTACATAGGATCTAGACTCTAAAAGATCTTCAATCTTACGGACTTCGTTTTCTCGTCGTTGTTGTTGTTTGCTTTCAAGTGAATCCTCAAACCTTTTGGTGGTTGTTACTAACTTCACAATGGTTGTCATTCATCAAAACCTAATTACACAAACTTGGCATGCATATTGTAATCATGGTTTACAGGATTAAGCTTGAACAATTATATGCTTGGAAGATTGGGAACAATAAGATGTTTTTGATAAAGCAGTTGTTGGCTTTGAAGTATACAGAGAAGATTTCAATGACAGATCATTTGAATAATTTTCAGAGAATTATGAATTAGTTATCTTCCATGGGTATCAAGTTTGATGAAGAGGTTCAAGGATTGTTACTTCTTGGCCCTACCAGATTCTTGGGAAATTCTCATAGTTTCATTGTCTAATTCCGATCCTGATTGTGTTATCTCTATGGATCTTGCCAAGAGAAGTATTTTGAATGAAGAAAAGAGAAGAAAGTTGCAAGGTGCATCGTCTACATCTTCAGATGTTTTGGTTTCTGAGTCTGGGGGAGGAATAAAAGTTGAGGTCCTAAAGCAGGTAGAGATCAAAGCAGAAGCAAGTCTCGTGGGAAGTTTAAAAATCTTGAGTATCATCATTGTGGTTAAAAGGGGCACGTGAAGAAGTTTTGTTGGCAGTTGAAGAAAGAGAAAGCGAATGCAAGTAAAGGCAAGAGCACAAATAAAGATGATGATGGCGATGAAAACAAGGTAAATGTATCTCGTGATAATTTTCTTCTTGTTGAAAAGTTTGAATCTGTTAACCTTGTTGATAATAGCAAAAGTTGGGTGATTGATAGTGGTGCTTCTATTCACGTTATATCTAGGAGGAATTTGTTTACTTCTTATACTCTAGGTGATTTTGGTGATGTAAAATGGTCGATGAAGGTGTTGTAAAGTGTGCTGGTGTTGGACAGGTTTGCCTGGAAACCTCCAACGGTTCCAAGTTGATTTTGAAACATGTGAAGTATGTTCCAGATATTCGGTTGAACTTTCTCTCTGTTGGTAAGTTGTTTGATGAAAACTATGAAAGCTCATTCTCTTGAAAAAGTTGAAAGCTCACTAAGGGTTCCATGATTCTTACTAGAGGTACACGACACTCTACTCTTTATTTAACTCAAGCAAAAGTTGTTAAAGATGTTAATGATGCTGAGTTTGTTAATGGGACTACGGGTGTTCGTGGTGCAGTTGTTACCTAAACTGAATTGAAACTGAATCAAACTGTTTATCAAATAGTAAACAGGATTAAAATCAGTTTATAATATAGTGCATCAGTTTAAACCAGTTTACAAAAATAAAACCAATTTAACTTGTTTTTAAACTAAAACAAGTTTTTTCATATATAAAAACTTATTTACGTATATTTTTAAATCTAATTTTTTTTCATATTCGCTTAACTAATTGGCAAACTTGGTGAAAATATTATTTTCTTAATACCATTGGACGAACATGGTGGGTTTTTCTGCATTTGCACCAAATTCGTCCAAGTGTTTGGCAAACTTGGTGAAAACTCTATGTTCTTAATACTAGCAGGCAAACATGGTGGGAATAATACCATTAGTTAATTAACATTAGATCAAATAGGTTAATTAATGCGAATATTATATTATGTACATTTTAACATAATAATTTTAAAAATATACGTAATATAATACTCACATTAATAATTAACATATTTTATCTAACATTAATTAATTAATGGTGTTGTTCCCACCATGTTCGCCTAATAGTGCTAAGAACACAGCATTTTCACCAAGTTTGCCAAACAATTGGGCGAATATGGTGTAAATGATAAAAAAAAACCACCATCTTCACGAACATGGTGTAAAATGCCAGAAAAAAGTTGTATTTTAGTAATTAAAGGATGTTTAATTTTTTTTCTGACATTAAAACATTTTTATAATTTATTTTAGAAAATTTCTCAATTTTGGATTGTTTAGTTTTTTAGCTTTTGGCATTAATAGAGAACCATTTTTTTTGTTTTGAACAAAACCAAACTATAAAAAAACTAGTTTTTATTAAAAACTGCAGTTTCAGTTTAGTTATTTTTCTTAAAAAATCAGTTTTTACAAAATAATTTCAGTTCAGTTTCAGTTCATTTTGGTTTAACCAGTTCTTTTGAACACCCTTAGATGGGATTGATTTATAGAACAATAGGTTATGTCATATGAGTGAGAAAAGCATGAATGTCTTATCCAAGAGGAATTTGTTATTTGGTTACAAGGTTGCTTTGCAAAAGTGCAATCACTGATTTGCTGGGAAACAGAATAGGGTTTCTTTCAAGAGTCATCAACCTTCAAGGATGCCGGAGATACTTGACTTGGTGCATTCTGATGTATGCGGTCTGATGAAGACAAGAACACTTGGTGGGTCTGTCTACTTTGTAACCTTTATTGGTGATCATTCTAGGAAAGTGTGGGCTTACACGTTGAAGACCAAAGATCAAGTTTTGGATGTGTTCAAGCAATTTCAAGTTGTGGTTGAGAGATAAATCAGGAAAAAGTTGAAATCCATTCGCACTGACAATGGTGATGAGTACTTAGGTCCATTTGATACTTATTGCAAAGAGCATGATATACGACATCAGAAGACTTCTTTGAAGACTCCTCAGTTGAATGGCTTGACTGAAAGGATGAACAAGACACTAGTTGAAAGGGTTAGGTGCTTGTTGTCACAATCTGGATTGTCGAAATCCTTTTGGAGCGAAGCTTTCAGCAATGTTGTTCATGTTTTGAATCAGACACCATGTGTTCCCTTGAAGTATGAAGTGCCAGATAACATGTGGTCAGGTAAGGATGCTTCTTATGATCACTTAAGAGTCTTTGGTTGTAAAACTATTGTTCATATCCTAAAGATGAGAGATCCAAGATTGATGTTAAAACTAGGCAATGTATTTTTATTGGCTATAGCATTGATGGGTTTTGGTATAGGTTTTATGATCCTATTACCAAGAAGGTGATTCGTAGTAGAGATGTTGTTTTTTGTAGAAGAACAAATATTGAAAGATATTGATAATGCAGAGAAGCCAATTATTCAGCCTAGTGATGATTCTCCTGAGTTGGAAATTACTCCTGCTACGCCTATGGCAGAAGGTGGTAGAGTTGAACCTCAAAATAATGAGTAAGATACAGGTGCAGGTGAAAATGGGACAGTTGATCCTACACATGGTGAAGTTGGTGATGATGATCATGATGAAGAACCAACTTTGAAAATTCCTTCAAATGCACTTAGGAGGTCTTCAAGTAGGGCTGCACACGGATCAGATCGGATCGGATTTGGCCAAAATCTCGATCTGATCCGCACTAGCTTCATCGGATCGGATCGGATACAATATCCGCACTTTCAAGGCTCAGATCCGATCTGATCCGCAAAGTTGCGGATAGGATCAGATCGGATATCAGATATATCCGATTAAAAAAATAAAAAATTAAAATATAGTAAAAACTCAAAATTTAAAAATAAAAAAATCAAAATGGGAGAAAAATTAAAACTTTCCTATACCGTAAAAAAACAAAATTAATATAATTAAAAAAAATACAACAAATAACATAGGAAATAATATATACAACAGAATCAAAATTATACAATATTGTACAATCATACAATGAAGCAGAAGTAGCAGATTAGATAGGGATGATGGAAAAGAAGAAGAAGATTGGATGTTCAATGGTGAGTTGCAACAGATCTAAGGTGAAGCTTTCTAGCGATGTCGATCAGAAAAAGAACATTGGGCGACGACGAAGATGCAGTGACACGTTGAGGCGGCGTTGCAAAGAGACGAAGAGGCGACAAGCAGTGAAGCTGCGTGGCGAAGGATAACAGGACAACGAGGGCCAGCGACGAGTCAACAAGCAACAAAGGAGGAGAGAATCTTTGGTGAGGGGGAACTCAATGAAAAAGGGAAACTTTGATGATGGAGGATGGTGGTGGCGGCGAGCGCGATGCAGATGGTAAAGGATGGTGGTGGTTGGTGATGGTGGAGGAGAGGAAGTGAGGGTGTGGTAGTGTGGTATTGTGATGAGAGACCAGAGAGAGGCACCGAAGGGGAATGAGTGAATAATTAGGCATTGTTGAGTCTAGGGTTACACTACATATAGTATATATATTTTTATTTTTAGTTTTATTTATTATTTTTTAAAATATGCGGATCGGATCCACAAATACCTATTATAAATCCGCAATCCGATCCCTTGAAGGTGCGGATCGGATCGTATCCGATCTGATGACTATGCGGATTGGATTTGCTCCGCAATTTTCGGATCGGATGCAGATATTCACCGCGGATACGCGGATCTAATCCGATCCATGTGCATCCCTATCTACAAGAGAAAGGAAGCATTCATCAAGGTATTCTCCACATGAGTTTGTTTTGTTGACTGATGGGGGAAGAACCTGAATGCTATGGAGAAGCTATTGAGGATGGAAGCAAAATTTGAAGGCTTGAAACTATATGCAAGAAGAAATGAAGTCTTTACTTGAGAATGATACCTATGAGTTGGTGAAACTACCTAAGAGCATGAGAGCCTTGAAAAACAAGTGTGTATTCAGAATCAAGAACGAAAAACACAGTTCTAATCCTCGGTATAAAGCTAGATTGGTTGTTAAAGGATTTAGCCAGAAAAAAAGGTGTTGACTATGAGGAGATTTTTTCTCTTGTTGTGAGAGATCATCCATTCATGTTGTGCTTGGTTTAGCAGCTTCTATTGATTAGGAGATTGCGCAAATGGACGTGAAGACAACCTTTCTTCATGGTGACTCAGACAAGGAAATCTATAGGATTTTGTTGTTAAAGGAAAGGAAGACTTCGTGTGCAAGTTTAGAAAAGGTCTTTTTGGGTTGAAGCAAGCTCCAAGACAGAGATAAAATGAATATGAATCTGTTATAGGGGAGCATGGTTACCACAAGATTACTTCATATCATTGTGTATTTGTCGAAAAAAATTCTAATGATGATTTTATCATTCTTTTACATTATATGGATGATATGTTGATTGTTGGTAGAAATACTTACATGATTAATGAGTTGAAGAAACAATTGAGCAAGTTTTTTGCTATGAAGGACTTGGGTCCTGCCATGCAAATTTTGGGCATGTCAAATGCTCGTTATAGAAATTCCAGAAAGCTTTATTTGTCACAAGAGAGGTACATAAAAAAGGTTCTTCAAAGGTTTTGCATGAATAATGCCAAATGTGTTGCTAGTCCTCTTGCTCCTCATTTTAAGTTGACTGTGAAGCAGTGTCCAACCACTGACAAGGAGAAATGGGAAATGGATGAAGTTCCTTATGCCTCATCCGTTAGAAGCTTGATGTATGCTATGGTGTGTACTAGACCAGACATTGCTCATGCGGTTGGTATTATGAGTTTTTTTTCTCAAATTCAGGTAAAGAACATTAGAATGATGTTAAATGGATTTTGAGATATCTCAAAGGCACAACCAACATGACATGAGATGTTTATTCTTGAAAATCTACTTCAAGTTATTTGATCAAGTTTGCAAGGGAGCTATTTCATGGCAATCAAGGCTACAGAAAAAGTGCGTGACAGTTTCTACTACAGAGGCAAAGTTTATTGCAGCAAATGACGCGTGTAAAGAGTTTTTATGGATGAAAAAGTTCTTCAAAGAAATTGGTTTCAAATAAGACCATTTTGTGTTGTTTTGTAACAGTCAAAGTGCAATTTATCTTGTTAAGAATTCCACTTTTCATGCAAAGTTTAAGCACATTGATGTTAGGAATCATTGGATACAAAATGAGTTGAATTCGAAGTTGTTAGAATTTGAAAAATTTTACACGAATGATAATGGTACTGATATGATGACAAATGTATTGCCAAGAGGAAAGTTTAAGGCATGTTGTTTGATCGTCAGGATGGCAAGGGACTTCACTTAGTCGAGAAGGAGGAAATTTGTTGGGTTAGGTTATATCATAGTGAGGCCAAAGCCCAACTCATTTTAGAGTGTTTCACACACACCCACTCACTTACCAGAATAAGATTTTGGAGGGTTTAGAGAAAGAGAGAGCAGTCATTGAGAGATAAGAAAGAATAGAGAGCATTTTTGGATTTTTCACGCAGCACCATTTTTAATTTGTGTTTCTCACTCGTTCACCGTTGGATCAGCTTAAAATTTGGACTGCATATCTGCCTCACTTGGCTCTTCATTTTGAACGGTGAAGAGTTTGATTGGATTTCTGTGGAGGAAGAAATTGAGCTCAAACAGCAACCCCAAATTTTGGGTATTTCATTTTCTTCATTCTTATTTTGTAACTCTTGTTGCTTTGGTACTTTGGTTGGTTGTATGTACGAGTTGTGCTATATTTTGTGAATCTCTTGTACCTCATATTTGATTATAGTGGAGTTATTTCATTAGTCTGAACAATCCATAATTTTTACTTCTCACATTGAGGAGATTTTCCACGCTAAAAATCTTGTTGTATGCTTGTGTTGATTTATTTGCCTATTATTATTGTTGTTATATTGTGTTAATGTTGCAACTATATTGTTCTAGTGTTAGATATTTTTGTGGTTTCTGTTGCCGTGCTAATATAATTACATTTGCAGTCAAAATTTCATTGTTTCTAAAATACATTATGCTTGGTGTACACTAAATCAGTCATAAGTAGTTTTGGCTAACCAAATTCAATCAAGTGGTTTATTTCTATACTAAATAGAATATTATTTCGATGTCAAATAGTATAAAAAATTGCACATAAATAAAGTTCTATTTAACATCGAAATATTTTCTATTTAGCATAAAAATAAATGACTTGGTTGGACTTGGTTGGCCAAAATTACTTGTTCACATAGAATTATTGGTACATAGTTTAATTCATTTTTATGTGTATTTTATATTTTATTGTATATTATACACTGATAGCTAATTTTGGTGTACAAATAAAATTATTATTCTAAAATCATTAATGGTTATATAGAGTCATTTACTTTTTTTTTTTAATTAAAACAAGCGTTTACTTATTTAAATTTGATAAATAATAATATAGTTTATAATTTGTGGTCTCTTATTTCTATTCCGTCACTTTCATTCTCGCGGATTAAAGCACTCCCCCTCACTCTGTGTTTGGGAGAGAGACTAAGACTGGGGGATTGAGACTGAGAGACTGAGATTAAAATAGGTCTGTGTATTGTATTTGGTTTAAAATTAATTAGAGATAGAGACTAAGAGATGTAGATTAAACTAAGTTGATGAAGTAGAAATAAAGGTTAGTATTGAAAACTATAATGTTGATGAAGAGTATTTGAATAAAAAAATATTATTAAAGTTTCAATCTCAGTCCCAGTCCTTAGTCTTCCAGTCCCTCCAATTTGGAGGTACTGAAAATACTGAAATTCTGGGAACTGAGACTGAAATTTTAGTTCTAGTCTCTGTAAATCAAACACAATACTCAGTCTCAATCTCTCAGTCTATCAGGAACCAAACGTATTAGAAGCTTAACAACGAAAATTAATTTTTTGTTAGGAACAAAAATATAAATAATTAAGAAAAATATAATAAAATATCTTGAACCTAATTAAATAAAATAATATCGGCAAACTTTTGGATAAAATTGTGACCTAAATTTGCTGGAAGGAGAGAGTTGGGAAAAGGAGCTATATTCACAAGCTCAATGGTATGAGTATATGACCCTACATACAGTCTCTATTGGACCGAAAAAAGAAGTAAAGGAAAAAAAGTTTCATTAAAATTTGTTGACCAATAACTTCTTAAAAAAACATCATTGACCAAAATGAATAGCTACGCCCCCAATTTTGACCGTCATAGGAGAGATGGGTTGGAAACATGTGAATTAGGCTTGCACTGCACCATTACAGCTTAGTTTAATAGTCATTTTAGTCAATCGCTCAATCCCCATCCAAGTCTTACATCACCAACATAAATAAGTTTGGCACATGTTACAAAATTTCTTTTAAAACAAATTGAATATAGCTTAGACTTAGACCCAAAAAACTTTGTGTAAAAATTGTTCTGTACAATTTTAAAGATGAAACTAGTGAAAAACTATGAGTTTATAAGAGAAATTTTTAGATTTTGTGGGATTATTTAGAAACTTATTTGGGACACCAAGTAGATAATATTCTATTTTTCTTCCTTACTTAAAAAATTATTATAGTTCTTGAATACAATTAGCCAACAACAAAATATATATATACAAGTAAATGATTTTATTAGAGTGTTATAACCTTACCTTAAATGAAGGCTTTTTTATTACTCGTAAAGGCAAACAAAAAAGGGATCCACCTCGAATCAAAACGATTTTTCCTCTCCCAGCAGATGCGCGTCGTTAGCGCAACGGCTTTTGCGCCCCCTTCCTTTACGTTGTTGGTCGAGTGGCTTCATAGCACAGGCACTAGCCCGTGAAGGAAAGGCATTTCTTTTCTACGTACGACCTTTCTTCTCTTATGAAATTTCTAGTTACAGAAATAGATCATTTCTAAACCGGAATCTTAGGATGCCACCACTAATAGAAGGACAAAGACCGGAGACTTGAACACCAGATAGGCATTCACCAACAAAGACTAGCACATCGCTTACTGATGAAAGACAACTAAGTCTAACCAAACTCCGCACACTCACGCGGTGTTTTCCCGCTATTATTAGTGCAGTTTTTTTTCTTCTCCTCGGCACGTTAAAAAGAAGATGACGACAGCAACGATGACAGCGGCAATAAAGACGATGACAGTGGCAATAATGACGACAATGATAAGGAGGAAGTGAAAGATGACAACGACATAAATGATGACATTGACAATAGAGAAGAAGAGAAAGAAAAAGAAAGATAATACAATGAGGATGAAAGAGGAGAAAAAAGAGGAACAAAACAGAGGAGGAGGAGGTGATGATAATGAAGAAGATGAAGAGAAGAAGTTCGTTTCTCCTTTTTAAAGAAATTCATTTATGTTTTTTAAAGAAATCCGGTTTTGTTTTTCAATGAAATCTGTTTCTGTTTTTCAACGAAATCCATTTCATTTTTCTTCAAAAATTGGTTTTTTTTTTCAACAAAAAAAGGCAAAGGAGGAGGAAAAAAGAAGAACGTAGCAGTGAAAAACAAGAAGAGAAAATTGAGGAGGAGGAAGAAGAAGAAATCCGTTTCTCCTTTTCAAAAAAATCTGTTTCTGTTTTTCAAAGAAATCCAATTCTATTTTTCAATGAAATACAATTCATTTTTTCCACGAAATTCATTTCTATTTTTCAACGAAATCCACTTCTTTTCTTTATAAAATCCGATTCTTTTTTTAAAAAAGCAATGAAGGAGGAGGAAGAAGAAGAATGTAGCAGAGAAGAAGAAGAGAAAATAGAGGAAAAGGAGGAGGAGCAGGAAGAGGAAATGGAAAAAGGAAGAGAAAGAAAAAGACGACAATGATGATGGGGCGGAATCGACGATAACAATGATGGCGGCAGCAACAACGATGACAACGATGGTGGTTGCAACGATAATAGCGACGACAACGGCAACGACACAACGGCGATGGCAACACAGCAGGAAGAAAAAGGAGAAGGAGATGCAATAAAACAGGAGAAGAAAAAGAAGCGCATGTTTTCAGGTTCTTTAGGTAAAAGTGATTATTTTTTACTTGGTCGAGCTTGATTAGTAAAATTTTTTGATTGTGTACCATTAATATACAACAAAAACATTTTAGTTTACTGGTGCACAAAAACTAAGACTAAATCTTGTCCTAGAAATTTTTTAATTGAAAAAAAATCTTTAATTCTATTAACGAAAAATATTTTCTCTAATTATTTTACTGTAAAAATATTTTTGTTTTTAATAATATTTTGATATTCTTAAAATATTCTTAAATTTTTGTTAGAATAATATATTTGGTGTTTTTGAGAATTAAAAATAGGTGCCTTATAATATACATATATATTCATATAGTTGTTAAATTGATAAAATTATAAAGTAATATTTTAATCATTTTATTTACGTAATTTTTATTATTTGTGGATTCCATATATTTATTTAAGGGTGATTAAAACATTATTTTATTCTCTAAAATATTAATAATTTTATTTGAACAAGTGGTTTTGGCCAACTAAGTACAACGAAGTGATTTATTTCTATGCTAAATAGAAGACTATTTTGGTGTCAAATAGAATTTTATTTAGGTACACTTTTTTATACTATTTGACACCAAAATAATATTCTATTTTGCATAGAAATAAATCACTTGGTTGCACTTGATTAACCAAAATTACTTGTTCAAATAGCATTACCATCTTATAATGCATCAACCGTATGATTGTTAAAGACCACGTGTTTATTAACCATAGTAATAAACTAAAATAAAAAGATAAGAAATTAAACAATTAATTATATATTATATTTACAAAATATTTCAGTTAAAAATAATAAATCTTAAAAGACTACATCACGAAGGATAACAATATATTAGGAATGATGAATTACTAAATGCAATTTTCTCAGCCAACTCATCCAGTTGAAATTATTATGGTCCATTCATGGTGAAGGATTGAAATTGGATCTAATATAAATGAAAAAATAAGTATTTTGAAAGAAGATAATTTGAGGATGAGAAGATTGAGAATTTTTGTATATTTGGATTTGAAAAAATTATAGTTTTGTAAATAATTGAGAAAAGAATTTATGTTGAACGGATTTAGATATTTTTTATCAGATTAATAGAAAATATAATTAAGAATTTATTAAATAAAATATGAAAAGAATAATAAAATGCAGGATTGAGTATATGTTTAAGTATGATGTACTCTGCTATTTATCTATTAAATTATAACGTTTAAAAAATAACTTTAAATCAGTTTAAGTATTATTTCAATAAAAATTGACATCCAAAAAATATTCAATTGTGTAGATAGCATTTATACAATATAATTTATATTAAAAATAATGTTGTGTGAAATGAAAAATTCATAATCCGATCCTCCATATATTTGCATATAGTTGGAATAATAATAAAAGAACCAAGAAATGGACAAATATGATAGCCTTCACTTCAAGAAAGATAGTGTTACATATGATGTTTGTAGAATTCTGAATGCCTAAATCTTGTTTTCAAAGTTTTGTTTACATTTTATACAACCCTTTTAAATCTGAATCCTCTTTCTTGTCTTTGTTCAAAGATACTCTATATATACTCACATCAGTATATATATTTTATTTTTTTACTTCAATACATCTAACAACTAAAGATAGTTTATAAAATAAGAATCATCCAATTTTCATATTATATTTAATTAGTATATTTATTACGAAGGATCAATCTTATGACTTAGGTCTATCTATATATAGATAATGGATTTTTATGCAAGAAATAGCATATTATGTGGATACTTCGATCAGTTTCATATACTATACATACAGATGAAATGAATTTATATAAAAGGATATTTATAGAATAATTAGTTAGTCTTCTTAGAGATCAAACTATTGAAATCTTATTCTCAATTAATCCTCTATTAGTTGCATAACAAGAGGATTATTCAAATTTATGACATAAGATTCCTAAACAGTGTTATTTAGGAATGGAAGCTTATTTCTCAAGTAGGCTTTTTCTAGTACAACTTTTTGTTCACGTATTCTTCAATGCTCCAACTTTTTTGTTTTGGGAGAATAAAACTGGCTTATGTCATTTTAAGGTGGGCTTAGGTCAGTTTTTTTAATCTGAGTAGTATTTCAGTAAACATGAAAATAAAACTTTTGCTTTAAAAAAGTTTGTAAACTATTGATAAAAGAATTTATGTTGGGGATCTATTTTTTTTTATCAGATTAATAGAAAATATAATTGAGAATTTATGAAACAAATTAAACAAAAATAATAAAATGCAGAATTGAGTACATGATTGAGTATTATGTACTTTGCAATTTATCTATTAAATTATAATGTTAAAAAATAACGTTAAACCTACCTTCAATGAGTTTTACAAATAATATATTTTAATTGACATTTTTATTAAATAATACTCAGCTTAATTCAATATTAAACAAGTTAAATTATTATTTCAATAAAAATTAACATAAAAAAATATTCTATTTTATAAGGAGTATTTGTACAATATATTTTATCTTAAAAATAATGTTGTGTGAAAAATTACATGGAAGCATAGGAAATTCACGTGGGGTGTGATCTGGTGCACGATATATTTACATACAGTTTAATAATAATAAAAGAAGTAAGGAATGGACAAATATGACCACAGTGTGAGTGAGGATGCCATGCCACCACTCTCTTACTTCCTGTAAACGTCTTCACTTGGAGAAAGAGTGAAAGATGTTATATATGATATGTTTGTCCATTTCACCCTATTTCTGAACGCCGACACCTTGCTTCCAAAGCTTTGTTTACATTTTACACAACCCTCTCAAATCTGAATCCTAAAGAAGTCTTTGTGCACAGATGCTCTATATCTCCAGGTTAACGTTCTCACATCACTATATATTATTTTATCGTTTTCATTTCAATTTATAAGAGTAAAGATAGTTTATAAGAGAAGAAACATTCAACTTTCATCTACTTTTATACCGTATTTAATTAGCGTATTTGTCACGAAGAATGAATCTTATGACTTAGGTGAATGTATGTAACTATGTATAGATGATGGATTTTGATGTGAGACCTAGGATATTCCGCGGATGGTTTGATTATCAGATAAAATGAATTCATATAATAGGATATTTATAGGATAATTTTTTCTTTAGTCTTCTTAGAGATCAAACTATTGAAATCTTATTCTCAATTAATCCTATATTAGTTGCATGATAAGTCGGTTATCCAAATTTATAACATAAGATTCCTAAACAAAGGTTAAATGGAATAGAAGATTAGAAAATCAATAACAATCAACAAGAAAGAATTATATGTCACATATTCAATCTCATGCAAATCCTATATGATTATCAAAGACTTCTAATGCATACTAAATCAGATGCTTATTTCTAAGTCATATGAAAGAACATGGAATGATTCTTGAAGAATATTTCAATGCCTATTCTCTCAAACAAAGCAATCAAAACAAGAAAGATCTAATAACTTGTCAAGAAACCAAATCTTTAATCTTTAATGGTAATAATGGCAAAGAATCAAACA
>JASCZI010031821.1:1819-13460 GCA_036250425.1 Stylosanthes scabra
CATTGATTGATGCAATCTTCATAGTTTCAATGTTACTGTGCCATTGATGTTGGCATAGTTCTCTCTTCTATGCAGGTTGATTGGTTAAACAAGTTTTTAATGGATATGTGGCCTTACCTAGACAAGGTACCTCAGAAATTCATTTGTGTATTTTTCTTTCTGTTATTGAGGGATTCTTCAATAGAACAATGGAATTTGGTTTTGATTTGTAGGCAATCTGTGAGATAATTAGAAGCACAGCAAAACCCATTTTTGCTGAATACATTGGGAAGTATCAGATTAAAGCAATTGAGTTTGAAGAGTTAACCCTTGGTACTCTTCCTCCAACTATTTGTGGTATGTCTCTCAGCTAAACCATATGATTTTCTATTCTAGTTTTTGGGTTGTAAACAATTCATCCGAAGTTCTATAGAAGAAATCTAAGATTAGATATGATAAGTTAGGATGATTTTTTTCACACAGGAGATATAACCTCCCTTGGCATGAAACGGATTGGATGATATAACATCTATGTTTCTAACATGAATCCTTAGAAATTTGAAGCACAGTGCATTTTCAGAATTACTGTAGTATTTTTGCTGTAATCTGATTTCCTTTTTTTCTGTTATCGGCTTTGCGATTCGGCAGGTATTAAAGTCTTAGAAACAAATGAAAAGGAATTGGTCATGGAACATGTTATCAAATGGGCTGGAAATCCCAACATAGTGCTGAATTTGCATGTGTCATCTTTGAACATCAGAGTTCAGGTCATATAAGCCTAATTTTTTTTCTGCAGTTCATTTCAACAATGATGCTTTGTTTTCTGAAATTCATTTTTCCCTTTTTTCCCCCCTTAATTTTTCTTCAGTTGGTTGACTTACAAGTATTTGCAACGGCAAGGGTAACTTTAAGACCTTTAGTTCCAACATTTCCATGCTTTGCAAAGGTTGTGGTATCTTTGCTGGAGAAGGTAAAAGGAAACATTGTATTCAAGCTTAAGCTTAGCTATGTTGCTTTCCTTTTTTCTAGTTTTTCAGAGTCAGAAGAAATCCCTTCTTATATGATTATATGCAATTGTGTTGAATATACAGCCTCATGTGGATTTTGGGATGAAAATATCAGGAGGAGACATCATGTCAATACCTGGTCTTTATAGATTTGTTCAGGTAAAACCCTCCTAATCTATTCTTTTTAATGATGGATGTTCTTTTTTTTCTTTTTTTTTTTTTACTTATGCTTAAGGTTGTTCATGATCCACTAATCCTATGCACACCTAATCTCTAACTCCATCGACTACTTCGTTTGCTCGCAGGAAACAATTAAAAAACAAGTCGCAAGTCTCTATCTCTGGCCTCAAACACTAGAAGTTCCTATTCTTGATGAATCGACGTAAGTTTGTATTAGAAGACCGAATTCTATGTACTCACAAAAGTTAGATATTACTGTTTGATAATCCTTTTCACTAGTTGTTAAGCAAATGATCTAAATATGTTACTGTTTGATTAACCAAAAAGATTAGTGCAAGAACATTCCTAATGAAAGATATGAGCATCTAAGGAAGGTTGCTTCTGACGTGTATAGTGTGGCGATAAAGAAGCCTGTGGGAATATTACATGTGAATGTGGTTCGAGCACAGAAGCTTCTGAAGATGGATTTGCTGGGAACTTCTGATCCTTATGTCAAACTAAACCTCACTGGGGACAAACTTCCAGCAAAGAAGACCACTGTTAAGAGGAAGAATTTGAATCCCGTGTGGAATGAGAAGTTCAAGCTTGTTGTAAAGGACCCTCAATCTCAAGTTCTCCAATTACAAGTCATTGACTGGGACAAGGTTTCCCCTTATCTTTCTTCTAGTCAAATTTTCGATGTCAAGTCAACTATATCGGCCGACATGCTACAGTGTAATTGGATGATAGTCTAAATGAAAAATTTCTTACACTGTCAGTACATTTAAATTAAATTGATTTTTTATTTGCATTTTCTGTTTTCAGGTTGGTGCACATGACAAGTTGGGAATGCAATTAGTCCCTCTTAAGATGCTTAAACCTTATGAGAACAAGGAATTCACACTTGATTTGGTGAAGGACACAAACATAAATGAAACTCCAAGTAAGAAGGCAAGAGGGCAAATTGTGGTGGACTTGACATTTGTTCCATTTAAAGAAGATAGTATCAAGTTTGGTGGGAACTCAGAAGGGTATGGAAGAAAGGAAAGTGGAAGTGATGTGGTATCTGATGATGAGGTGCAAGAAGGAGCTGGTTTGCTTTCAGTTTTGATCCAAGAGGCTGAGGAGGTTGAAGGGGAGCATCACAATAACCCTTTTGCTGTCTTGATCTTTAGAGGCGAAAAGAGAAAGACCAAGGTATATACTTATATGACCCATCTAGAAAATTTTGATTTTGATGGTGGGACAAAAAATATATAACATGATAATGATAATAAAATAATTTCAGGAGGAAAAATTTAGTAATCAATAAAGAATTAGTCAATAATTAACCAATTTTTTAGCAGCAAATTATCTGAAACTTAATGAAACAGACTATTCGAAATATAGTAATATTGATTATCCAAAATCTAGTAAAATTGATCATTCGAAACTTAGAAGAAATAATCATTTGAAATACGGTAAAACTGACCATTCGAAAAGAATTTTTTGGATTATTGGTTATTATTGACTAAATTTTTATTGATTATTTAATATTATTGTTTTAAGAGTTGTGATTCGTATTGAAATGAGTTTGATTCTTTATAGTTAGTATTATTAAGATATAATTCTGCTACGTGTACAGTGTACATAAAAAAAACCAATCATTAATTAGTTGCCGCATGTAGAAATATGTATTTAGAATCTAAAAACAAATCATTTTACTCATAGTAAGTTTGATTATTTTACTGTTGTAGGTTTGATTATTCTGGTGGCGAATTTAGTTAGAAAAATACATGAACTAATATCTATATAATGTAAACAAATATATGATAGGTGATTTAGCAACGAACAGAGGTAACCATTTTTATTTTAAAAAGATAAATGATTGATTAATTTAATGAATGTGTGCAGGTAATGAGGAAAACTCGTCACCCACGTTGGAATGAAGAGTTCCAATTCATGCTAGAGGAGCCTCCTCTACATGAGAAGATACACATTGAAATTATGAGCAAGAGAAAAACCTTTAGCTTTTTCTCAAAGGTGCCATTTCACTTTGCACTTGATAAATATGTTAAAAAATTTTTATTAATTTTTTTATATGATCATAAAATTATAATTTTGTGTTTGTGTTTGATGATGATGATAATTGCAGGAATCACTGGGGCATGTTGAGATTAACCTGAATGATGTAGTGCACAATGGTCGCATTAATGATAGATACCATCTTATAAATTCAAAGAATGGTGAGCTACTTGTTGATATACGCTGGAATGTCGTTTGATAAATCAAATCAAATCATACCTAATAATAATTAAAACAAACTATTTTTTTTTTTATAATTTTTGTCAAACACAAAAACAGAAATGTTCAATTATTTATTTATTTGTTATACTTGCACGATTTCTATATGTTTTCTTTTATTTTTATTATTTTTTTTTTTTAAAAAAATTGGCTTATTAGTCATGCGTGGCTGGCTGAAAGTCAACTGTCAATAACCGGGAAAAGAAATTTTGACATATTCATACCAAAAATAAAAAATTGGAAATCAATTTTTTTCCTATTGTATTTTGCTGCATTTTAACACGTGGCACTATCCCGATCAAAGAAAAGATTGCGTGGCGTTGGGGGACAACTTGACAATTGGCATAGCAACAATAAAAAACTTTAACTAAATCACGTGAGGAAAAAAATAGACAATTTTGCATCACATATAATCTAATTTAATTTAGTCTAATCTAATCCAATATACATATATATTTAAGAAAAACAACACACGTGAAAAAAATGAAATGCATAATCTAATATATCTAATCTAATATACATATATAAGATAATAAGAAGACAAACCTGAAAAAAAAAATTGAAATGCATGAGTTGGCATGTAAGGAAAAATATTTAAAATTTTTTTAATAATTCTATTTATACATCAAAATCAGCCACCAGTGTATAATATATATTGAAATATAAAATACATATTTAAATTACTTATGTATTTTGTATTTCAATATATATTATTAATTATACTAGATTACCAATAATTATTTAAAGAGTAAAGTATGGTTTATGTCCCTAACGTTTGCAAAAAAATTTTAAAAATATCCCTAACATTTAATTTAATTCAATTTTATCCCTAACGTTTTCAATTAGCTTTAATTTTACTCTTACTCTTAATTTTATAACAGTCAAGCTTTAGTCAACTACTTTTATTCCAACTTTACCCTTTTCCTCACTATTAGATCATCATCATCATCATCATCACTCTTTTTCTCTCAGATCAACACTACCATCACCCCACCTAATGCGCTCCCATCCCTTCACCACCACCATACGGTCATACCAACAGAAGCAACAATAAGTCATAGCCACATCCCATTTTTTTTCTTTCTAATTTTAAAATATCTCTTCCTCATTCTCACCTCAACAAATGAATCACACATAAATATTTATACACTTTTATACAACAACAACAGCAGACCATTCACCTACTGATCTGAAGGAAAAAAAGGAAAAAAAATCCCTTCAATTTATAACAGCAGCAACAAAAAAAAAATTCCTTTGTTCCAAACAACCCCTGAAAATTAGAATAAGAGACAAGTCTCTCTGACACTCACGAATTGATTTTCAATGGCGGAGAAGATGAAGAAGCACCATTGTTATAGTTGTAGATGAGAGAGAAAGAAGGAAACGCGAACTAGTGAGAGAAAAAGAAACTCAGTCGAGGGTTGCCGCAAGAAAAGGCGAAGGTGTAGGGTCACGCAGTCGTCGCCGTCGAGCTTGAAGAAAAACGTTGCCGGAGTTGTTAGATCGACGGCCTCCGATCCGCCAAGAAGTCGATGTAGTGAGAGAGGAAAATGATATCATCGTAGGTGAGAAACCATGGTTGAATAGCTTTTCCGCCATGAAATCTTCTTAAATCGACAACGGGGTGAAGTCCATGGGCGCCACAACGATTGCGCGGGTGGTTGTAGTTGTCAAGGGAAGGTTTAGTTGGTTTTCTGAACTAGTATGACTAATTTTCCTCACTAACTTTCTTAGTTTATCTGTTAGATGATCTCAGAATGGGAGAAATGAAACTTGATTCATTACTCAACAGAAAGGTTTACAATATATATGATTAGTCTAACTAACTATCCAACAGAATGAGGTTAACTAACTAACTAACCTAACTAACTTTACATAGAATTAACTAATAACAATTACAACAATTTAACTATGGTTGATAGCCCCCCTCAAATTGGAGCATACAAGTTATATGTTACCAACTTGGACATGAGGAACTGAAACTGTGGACCAGGGAGAGTCTTAGTAAGAAGATCTGCCAATTAGTGCCTACTGGAACATGTACCAATTTGATCATTCCTGCTGTGACCTTCTCCCTGATAAAATGACAATCTATTTCAATATGCTTTGAGCGTTCATGAAGAGTTGGATTAGTCGCCATCTGGATAGCAGACAAGTTATCACAAAATAACATAGCAGAAGGAACAAAAATATTCATGAATCGTAACAAAGTCATGACAGAAATGATTTCACAAGCTTCATTTGCCAATGCACGGTACTTAGCTTCAGTTGAGCTGCGAGAGACCACGTCCAGCTTCTTGCTCTTCCAAGAAACAAGAAAATCACCTAAGAAGGTGCAATAACCGATGGTGGATCGGCGTGTGTCAAGACAACTTCCCCAATCAGCATCAGCATAAACAGAAATCTGAAACTTCGATGTCGAAGAGAACAGAACACCTTGACTTGGAGTTGCTTTCAAATACTGAAGAAGATGGTGAGCTGCACTGAGGTGTAGAATCCGAGGATCTGACATGTATTGAGCTAGCTTGACCACAGCAAAAGTGATATCAGGGCGTGAGATAGTGAGGTACATTAGCCTACCAATCAACCTCCTATAACCCGAGGGATTTGTCACGGGATCCCCCTCTGCAGCCCGGAGTTTGAGATTAGCTTCCACTACAAGAAACGCAGCCGTTACCGGCGGATTTTTTTGTGATTTTCGTCATTTTCAACATTACCGGCGGAAAAAATCCGCCGGTAAAAACCTCGCTGGTAAATAGTTACCGACGTTTTTTAAATTTCGCCAGTAATTATGGGCGGAAAAATCCGCCGGTAACATAATTTTGGTGGCCAGTTTAGTTTCAATATTACCGGCGGAATTTCCGCCGGTAATTCCCCCAGTAACGTTAATATTTTTTAAAAAATAAATGCATAAAATATTACCTGGAAAAATCCGTCGGTAATTCCCCCGGTAACATTGGCAAAATTAAAAGAAAAAAAATATGAAAAAATAGCAATTCATTCCATTGTAATCTCATTCAAATATATTAAGTACATTTACCTTTTCATAAAAAAATTTATAATTCATGAAACAGAAAAGAAAAGTGTTGTAAATCACATATATGTTCACCTTATTCATGTCTCAAGAACTACAACTCACTACAAGAGGTATTAAAAGGCGAGAAAATGGAACTTACATTAACAACTATCAATAGACAAACTAAAATATATAACACAAGAAACCTTCAAATCATCAATGATGTTTTAGAAGCCCATCTTTTGAATAAAATCATAACTCCACAGAAATTAACCCAAGATCAATTCCAGGTATCTAGCAAGAACCGATTGCTAAAAAGCAGGTAAAAAAATCTAAACCTGGAGATTTAGACTGTGATTGTTCTTCAGCTAAATCACTGACAACTAGCTCTTCAAGCTACATGTTCGAATAAAACTGAGAAAAAAAATTAAAAAATGAAAAAATGCATGTCATACTTGAATTCAAAACTATAGACACATTACAAATGAAACAGAGTTCCATTGAGATCAAAATGAACTGGTGCATTGAAATTTATACTCCTTACACTATATGGACAAAGTATCAGAGAGCATGTAAGAGGGTATATCATATTGAGTGAAATAGTTAACATTCACAAATTAATTTCCTAACTCTCAAATTAAGAGGGTATATCATCATAATATTATAACCCAATGCCAAAATTAACCTTAAAAATTAAAAACTTGAGAATAGATTAGGAAAATCACAGTCACAGGTAAAAGTAAGCATGTTATGTAAGTACATATAATGAATTTAGCATAAAGTAGAGTGTTGGAGAATGAACCATGAGTGGTAAATATCAACAGGCTTCTTCAGGAGTGTCATCAAATACTTCTTTTGTTCCCTGACAGATGCACCAAAATATTTAGAAAGCATTAGTACAAGTTTATATATAGTACTAAAAATTTATACTTCTGATTATGATTGATACCTGTGTGTGGACTGAATATTAAGGGAGAAATGATTTGTGCCATGGAACCAACTCCTGAAAGACAACCTTGAACCATTCCCCCTGCATCAAATCAAATACACTCATCTGTTATATATAAGGGTGCGCTGGAGCAAAAAAGATGTGAAGTAAGAGAGAGATAAAACAAATTACTAATCAGTAATTGAGACTAGTTTATGTAATAATTCATTTGGTTACATGAAATGGCATTATATCATAATCTCTTAACAAGAACCATATATGCATATTCTAGCTAATTATTGAAGTCAATGATTAATTAGTACATATGCACAAGAAGCTAATTAAGTTCATTCACATTGAGACTAATAGTGCTGTCATTAAATCACACTTCACTCACATGAACAAAATGAAAACAAACAAATCACACTTTCTAAGGCTATGATAGTTTACAAACTCCCAAAAAATAATAAGTAATAAAAAAGGCAATCTCATAGGGAATGCATAAGCATAAAACATAATATGATACATTCAAGAAGATTATAATAACTAATAAATTTTAACACTTAGTATTTATGAACAAATTCAACTAACCTTGAAAAGTAGGTGGCAGGCACCCTAGTGTCAGAGTTTCAAACTCAACCGAATCAATTTGTATTTCAGAATCTACTCAGCAATTATAGGCTTTGCAATATTCTTTGCAGTCTTGCAAATTGCCTAAACAAGGGAACAATTAACACACTAACACAAATAAGAATGTTATTATTGGGGTTAATATTAAAGCTAAGGTAGCAGCTACCAATATATCAGAATACTAAGCAATATAATGAGCATGTTATTATTGGGGTTAACATTTGAAGGCTCTAGTTTTTTTTTTTTTTGCCAAAGTTGTAGAATATAGTAGTAGTACATACACCCATAACATTATCGTTCTCTTAATTTTGGGGGTTCAAAATTAAGAATGAAACCCATTGAGTCATTTTCACAAACAGCTTACATGCAAGGTTATTACTAAGAAAAAGTAGTACTACGAAGCCTATAAACAAATAATAATCATCATCAAAATCACAACAGAACACTACAAACTCATTGAAAAAAAGAGTTAATTTTGTGTGTGATAGCATACCATAGAAACACTTTTGGTTGCTTGAGAAAAGCCCTCTCAGTCTGCAATGGACAATTTCAAACAAATAAATGGAAGATCCAAAGGAAGCAACAGAATTCAAAAGTATTGATGAAAACAAATTGGGAAAAGATATGGATAAATAAATAAATAATTTGTGCCAAAAATATTACATAACTTTGTCAAAAGCATGTAGAAAATAATAATGCAGATCAAACTAGTTTTACTCTTTATGTTGAGTTATTTCTTTAATATTTATTAGATACGAAATCAAAAGCTTTTTAGGATTGTAATTTGTAAACCCTACCTATTTCTGTATCAATCTCAAAGAAAGAATTGAAGAAGCTAAGCTTAGTAGTAAAGTATTACCAGGGTCGGTTTGGTCACTGATGAGTTGAATCTAAATGCCTTGACCAACACCGTTGATGAAGTATTCCCACTGATCCTCCAACTTCTCAGTGAAATTCTCCTTTATCTTCTTCTTTATTGTCATCACAGCCTTCACTTCTATCCCCTCATCACTCCTTCCGGAAGAAACCACAAAACCTAATCAATAATCAATTAATTTAAAAATCAAGATATCCACAATCAGAAAAAGAAAAAAAAAAAAAGAGGAAAAGCCAGAACTAATCTAATAAAAAAGATAGACGAACAAAGAAATTTAAAAATTCGACTAATACATCATGAATGGTACTAGAAAGTAAAATAATAAACACATCATGAATGGTCATTGCAATAGGGAAATTTTGATGACAAAGATTTATTTATGATTCCATAAAAGGACAAAATTTATGTTGGAAAAAGAGAAAGAACAAGTAACAGAATGAGCAAAAAATTTGCGTTGGGCTTCTAAATCAGAATAACAAATTATAAAACCTAAATCAATGAATCATAAACCCTAATTTCCTAAACCAAAATAACAATTACCGAACGGGGAGTGAGAGATGAAAAAGAAGCAGCGACGAACGAAGATGCACGAAGTGAAGGGGAAGAGTCTAACGCGACACGACGCGATAGAGGCATGGCATGGAGCAACGACAGACATGTAGGTGAGAAAAGGAGACAAGACGGAGAAGCCTTTAGGAGCAGAGGAGGAGGCAGCGGCGAGAATAAGAACCAGAGGAGGCAGCGACGACGAACAAGTAACCGGCGTGAGATAATACCACGGTGGCGGCAAGGAGCACGGAATATGGGTGATGGGGGGAACGTCAGGCGCGGCGGCGATTTCCAACGGTCCGAAACGGCGGCAGCAAGGTGGTTGTGGGGCTGAGGGTGAGGTGGGAGGGAGATGGAGGTTAGGGTTCTGCCTTTGCCAAATGAGGGAAACAAAAGCCTTGAGGAGTTGTACGAGTGTTTTGGTTTTTAACGTTACCGGCGGAAATTTCCATCCTTAAATCCGCCGGTAACGCTGACATTCTTTGAAAATTTTTTAAAGCCTAAATCCACTGGTAAATTTGCCCCAAAATTCCCCGGTAATGTCCGCCCCAAAATCCGCCAGTAAATCCATCGGTAACGAGCGCATTTCTTGTAGTGTTCCATGGGAGTGTTGGCCTGTTTACACCCTAAATAGCCAGTCTCTTCAAGTAATGAAAGTGTATACTTGCGCTGTGTCAAAGAAATTCCTTTCCTAGACTTGGCTAATTCCAAACCAAGAAAGAACTTCAAGTTGCCCAAAATCTTCAGCTTAAAGATTGACTGAAGCTGATCCTTAACTTTGTCAACTAAATTCTGATGAGGGCTTGCAATGATTATATCATCCACATATACAATCAGAAAAGTAATGAGGTCACCATCACCTATAGAAAAGAGTGAATAATCTTGTTTGCATTGTTTAAAACCATGCTGAACAAGAGTGGTGCAGAACTTTCTGAACCATTGTCTTGAAGCCTGCCGTAGACCATACAAAGACCTGGTCAGTTTGCACACTAATCCTTGGTTCCTTTGTGGATGTCCCAAGGGCAAATCCATGTAGACTTCTTCATCCAAGTCCCCATTTAAGAATACATTGTTAATATCAAGCTGCAAGAGACTCCAATTTCTAACAGCTGCAATGGTGAGTAAGATTCTCACAGTAGTTATCTTGGCTACCGGACTAAAAGTGTCCTTGAAGTCTATCCCTGCCTGTTGAGTATACCCCTTTGCTACCAAGCGGGCCTTATATCTCTCCAATGTCCCATCAGCCTTTCAAGAAATTATGGGTATAAATGTCTTTGGCAATCAGCAGCTCACGACCTTTGGCGGTGGGAAAGAAAGATTCGATGTCTTTCTCTTGATCCTTAGGCAATAGGGGACTAACGAAGCAGTAGGTTTTGTCTTCGATTGCAAAAAAGAAAAAGGATATTGTTAGGGTTCTTTCGATCCTCCGGATCCTCAATAATAGTGTCGTGTTCATTATAGATGATTGCTAAGGAAGCTTTCTTGGGCACGTTCAAATCAAAAGTGTTTTTCTTCGATTTCGAAGAGGTTAGCTTCGTAGAAGTAGCTGTTTGTTCCTGCACAAATGAAATGCAGAAATTTATAAATACCACAAAATATGCTTATGTGAACCCAAAATCCATCCATTGATCTTACAATCTCTGTTGTTGCAAAAAGGTGAAGAAAATTAATAATGATTAGAGAAATGCTGGAAAAGCTTACTGTCGTCATTTTTGTGAAAGTGATGATTAATGAAGAAATGCTTGAAGTCACCAAATTGGAGAGACGTGAGTATGTTGGTAGATCCTATGGATGGTGGCCGGAAAAGTTGAAGAGCTCAGAGGTAGTAAGGAAAGGTAATGAGGAGGTTGCAGAGTGGAAGCAAATGGCAGAAAAGGTGATTCGTGGTTCGGAGCCCTGCATTTATAGGCTAAGTGATGCATGAGCATCATTAGAAGAATTTTTCATGAATTAATTGATTTCTAATGAAGAAATAACCTCTTTTACAAGTAATTTCATTCCTTTTTTATATCAAAAGACTTGATTAGTTAATTGTTATGATTTACAGGAAATAAAAGAAAGAAAAAGAGAATTGAAGAAGAAATGGAAGAAATTCAAAGAAAAACAGAAAAAAAAGGCTCCACGCATATGCGTGGAAGAGCACGCATATGCGTGCTACATCAACTCAAGTCCACGCCTAAGCAACTCTGTCACGCTTAGGCGTGGTAACCAAG
>JASCZI010031822.1:0-13447 GCA_036250425.1 Stylosanthes scabra
AAAATATTATATATATATATATATATATATATATATATATATATATATATGTGTTTCAATAATAGACATTTCAATTTGGAATGGACCAATAGCTTGAAATTAGAACTATAACTCTATAAAACTACAAATACGTTTATCTTTGCGACCTATCTTTCACTCTTTTGTCATGGTCACATTTTGTCATTGATATTGTATTTGGAACTTATTCATCTAATATAAGTTTTATTACCTTGTTGCTTGTGGAAATCAAAGTTTTGTTGTGTTTTATCAGGGAGCAACAATAGTAGACCAGATTGTGAGTATAACACCAGCCGAGAACTATGTACCAAATTTTGAGTTGCAGGTAACCATGGCAAGAACTCTTGAGTAATATATATGCATGTGTGATTCATTGTTGTGGAATTCTGAACTTATCAAGCTAAATTTATGCAGGGAGTACGACCGGGGGAAAATGCTGTAATTGTAAGTATAGTACCATCTGGAGATGTTGCACTGAATACTGAGGTAAACAAAAATCCATAGTTAAAGTTTTTCTTTTTCCTGATTAGCTATTCTTGATTTGCATGTGCCATGGAGTTGTGAAAAAGTTGAGAAGATCAATTCAATATTTCTATTCTAATCAAAATATTTGTTTTCACGTTCTCTTTCTCTGACCAAGCTTATGGTCTTTTTTACTGCATCCCTTTCAGGAGGGGAAAACCAGCCCCACCAATGGAAGAATGTATCTGAATAGAGCACAGGATGTAGTTACGAATATGCTGGCGAAAGGGTCAGCAATCAGACAAGATGCGGTTAATAAAGCTAAAGCATTTGATGAAAAGCATCAGTTGACTGCTAATGCATCGGCAAAGGTCATTTCTTTTGACAAGAGAGTCGGACTGACGGAAAAGTTGACAGTCGGCATTTCTGTAGTGAATGAGAAAGTGAAGAGCGTGGATCAGAAGCTTCATGTTTCCGATAAAACGATGGCAGCGATATTCGCAGCTGAGAGGAAGTTGAATGATACAGGATCAGCTGTCAAAACTAGCAGGTTGGTTGAATATGAAACATGATTTGTATTGCTGCTTATGTTCTTGGATTTCAGTATGAAATTGTAATTTGTAATATCTGTGTTGCTGCATTCAATAGAGAAACATGAAGCTTAAAGAAAAAATGAATTTAGTTTTTTCCCTAGATCATACCCCGATGAACTCTAGTTTGTATTATGTATTATTTGAACGTCGACGATGATGAAGTGAATACTTGTGGTCCACTGCAGGTATGTGACTGCCGGAACAGCATGGTTAAATGGTGCTTTTAGCAAGGTGGCGAAAGCCGGACATGTCGCCAGTACTAAAACAAGAGAAAAGTTTCATTTCGCTGTTTCAAACTTGACTGCTAAGGTTCGCATTGCCCTTACAGTATTACTCTGACATAAATATATTTCTTTTTTGTTTTTATTTAATTTTCTATTATAAAAGGAACAATCTTCACACTTCATTGAAATATACTCTTTATCATAGCATTACCCTAAAATATGTGTTCTACAAGAAATACTTGCATGCTCCATGAGCATATTTGATGCTTACATTAGAAACATTTACAACCACTCTTTTTTTTCCCTAACTAAATTATTTGATGGGATTCTTGTGTGATAACATGATTTTATTCAATTATGCAGGAACCTTCCGTGGTTGCTTAGACCACAATTTTTGGTAAATCACGTTGACTTCATCAAATCCTTAAGGAAGATCTCTTTATCAGATTTCAGTTATTTTTATTTTTATTTTTTATGTTCTTCAAGTTTTGTCCTTCAACTGTTAGATGCATGGGGCAAGTATGGTGATTCAATTTAATCCTATTATATTTTTTTGTATTCTTTTATCAGTCTGGTATTTTTAGTTTTTGCTTCTTTGTAATTTAGCATTGGTGATTTTTGGGTTTGTTTCTTTCTTTTTTTTTTTTTTTCTTTTGTTGTGAAAGGAAAAATAGTTATACGTGTGATGCTATTGTATTTCTTTATTCAAAGTGATTTTTTTTAGGGGGAAAAAATAGTTGTGCCATGTATTCATGTAAGAAGACCTATATGATTATCTTGTTCTGTCTTCTCCCATTCAAGGATTTCTGTGAGAAATAATCTTGCAGTCCTATAGAAATTTATTTCCTTCACATGTATCAGAATTGTGAACTAAAATGCAAAAATATTCATTTCAAATTATCTAAAAAAAATAATATTAAAAATATTCTTTCGAATTTAAAATAGGAAAAGAAATATAAAAAATGTTATTAAAAATTAAATATTAAATTAATTATTAATCATTTATGTAGATTAATTCATGTATTTTAATTTTTTTAGCTAGATAATTAGTTATTAGAATTATAATAATTAATTGAAAAAGACTACGGAGCCAATATATTATGACCAATAGGGAGCTAACACATACTGAATGATAACTCATATAAATTTTGGATAATAACTTAATATTGTATACATGAGTTACGGATGATAACTCATATATATTTCGGATGATAACTTAATTAGCTCCCTAATATTGGTTCCGTAACATTATTCTAATCAATTATGTAGTAGATTTGTTTAAAATAATATAATAATAAACTTTTATGATATGTCAATTATGTATTTTTATATGTAATAATTCGTAACGTATTATTAGTTGTGTACATGTAAGATAATGGAAAGGAACAATATCCATCTCTCAAATAACTAACTTACCTCCTTGTTCAAAAAAAAAAAAAATCTACCTTTTTTGTTATGGAGCTTAATCAGCAAAACAAATATCCAAAACAACAATCATTTGGATCCTTGCAGGCGAAATGATTGAAATTTAAAATTAGTGCTCCTGCTTTTGACCAAAATGATGTTAGTTGTCGGGTAATCAATGGTTTAATTGTGAATTTGTGATACTACTTCCAAAACTTTGAAACAAGAAATACTGAAATTTGAATTATTTGATTCAATTCTGAATCGGTATATGTTCATTACATGAATAATTTACTGTATATGTTTTCACATGCTTTCACGTGTAAATTGTGTTTCCTTTCGATTTTGTTTTTTCAGGTGTCTTTAACTCTGCCATCTTCAGTATCTCTGATAAAATAAAATATTCATTGGACTAAATTATTTTAGTTTGATATTGTCAAGCCGAGAAATATCGTGCGAAAAAAAAATTATATTGATAATTTAGACAAATTAAAATTTACATGTAAAACTAATATTTGTAAGGATAAGTACACAACATTTCAATTTGCATCTTTTAATACCCTATGCATCATCAATTTAATCATTTATTCAATTTCGAAGCCATCCTCTAAGAAAAACTGTGTGCTTAACTTTTTTTTTTTCTCGTGCAACTGTGTGCTTAACTAATAAACTGTCGTTCGGTCAAAAAAAAAAAAAAAACAAAAAACTGTCGTTCAATAACGCACCATGACAAAAAAAAGATTTATGTAAAACAAACACATGAATTTTAAAACAACATTAATAATGAAATACTTTGTGGGATAAAATTAAACTTCTTTTTAGAGATAGAGGATCAAAAATGTGAAATAAATTATAAAAGACAAATTTGTGATATATGAATTAGAAAATTTGAATTGTTATTATTTTTTTTTTTGTTGCCTATGGTTTCCTCCAACTCGACAAGTCGATGACTAATTCACCGCGGATCTGAGTTCTATTTAAAATCTGCCACTGGCCAATGGGTTGCTGCATGCACAAGGTGAAATTCAAATCCCGACACTTGCTTAAGCAGACTAGTGAGCTGACCACTGGATCTTGTTATCTAATCACAAATTTGTGATATACGAATTAAGGTCAAATTTGTTTTTGGTCATTAATATGAGCTTCATATTATAGCTCATGCATCGATCCATCTCAAAAATAATTGTAACAGACTCCCCAAAAAGTTCTACAACCCACTATTTATTCTCTTTCGTTTTTGGTAAACCACTATTCATTCTCTTAAAAAGTATAAGCTTCCGTCCCAAAAAATGTATGAGCAATTTTGTGTGTGTTTGTTGTCTCAATAAGTCAATGGGCTTTTTTTCTTACTTTTAAGAGTTAACAAAGATAGTTTTGTCCGGACCAAAAAAAAAAGGATAGTTTTGTAGAGAGGGATTTAAAAAATAAAATAACAAACTCATATGTGCTTTGTTGATGTAAAAATAAGTAAGGAATTTTCTCTCTGTACAACCTAAGTTTTCTACTCATGTTGCCTGCTGAAGGTGGCCCCGACAGCGGGGAGACCTCCATCTCGACAGAAGAGGCTGATAACTTGAGAAGGAGCAAAAAGAGGTTGCGTAATGATGATGGAACAGAGGCGACTCAGGTGGGCAAGAAACCAAACGAGTCCCATGAGGAGGAGAAGGAGAACCAGCCACATCAGAGATCATACGCTAGCATGTTCAAGGACTCAGACTTCGTTTACAGCATGAGCTTTGACTCTGAAGAGGAAGATGATTCATTGGAGAGTGAAGTGGACAGTGACTACGAAAACGACTTCGAGTACTCTGACAGGGAAGAAGGAAGACGAGGTGAGAGGAAGTGTCAACTGGAAGGCCAGAAGAATGATTCCAAGAAGGAAAGTGATTAGGGAAGATGATGGGTACCTTAACCTAACCATGAACAGAGCTGAAAGATGCAGCATGAGGAACCACTGGAGCAAGACACTCATCGTCAAACTCCTTGGAAGGAAAATAGGTTATGCAGTGTTGAAGAAGAGGCTTGACACCCTATGGGCAACGGAATGAACGATTCAACTTATTGATGTAGGTAACGATTTCTTTCTTGCTAGACTCTCCCATGCAAAGGGCTATGAGAAGGCGGTGAAGGGTGGCCCCTGGATAATTTTTTACCACTATCTAATGGTACAAAAAATGGAAGTCTGATTGCAATCCGGTCATTGAGAAACTGGACAAAATCGCGGCTTGGGTGAGGTTGCCAGACCTACCCATAGAATACTACGATAACGACACATTGAGAGCACTGGGGGATAGCATTGGCAAAACTCTCAAGGTGGAAGGTACAAGAAGTGGCTCAAGGTTTACAACTCTAAAGGTGAGTAAGGAGAACTTGCAGGATGGATCGGAGAATGGGGATAATGGATTACACGCAAACAGCACTGCGAGTGGGGATAAGGTGCAGAAAGTTTTTCACACAGGGAGCGAAATGAGGAGGGATCATGGCAAGAATGTAATCGAGAATGAGGACGCATGTGACACCCAATCTTTTGAAACCCACGTTCCAGAGACAGAAATGGAAAAAAAAAAGCGGCTAGTACGAGGAATCCCAATGCTCTCACATCTAGGCAGGAGGCAAATCGAGCTGAAAGCAATCATATGGTAATCATGGGAGACAGGTCCACTAATTACACACATCAGCAACCAAAGAGAATGTGTGAAGATAATATGGAAGGAATCACGTTGGGGAAAGGGGAGGAAATAATCCTAGGCCCACCAGAGATACACCTTTAGCAAAAGGATAAGAATGTGGACATAGGCCCAATTGACATGGACTCTACAGAAGTGGGCCTTGGAGACAATACTGTCAATGAGAATATGATGGTGGATAATGTGGATGATATGAGGGTGGACCCTGAAAAGGAGGACACCCAAATGAAGGATTAAGTTCTTTGTTGCACTTGCTACTTCTTCTTATTAATTTTTTAATGATCATTTTATCTTGGAATGCTAGGGGTGCTGCTGGTAGACCTTTCGGCAGGACCTGTAAAGAGTACATTAGATCCCATAAACCTGATATAGTGGCCCTTCAAGAGACTAGATGCAGTGGAGACACAGCCAACAATGTCATCAAGAGTATGGGCTTTGAACATGCTCTCCTAGCCCAAGCAAGAGGGTTTAGTGGAGGTATATGAATTCTGTGAAACAGAAGAGATATTGGGCTTAGGCCCATACAAATCAATGATCAATTCATCCATGCGGAAGTAACTGAAGGAAATAAATAGCCCTAGACCCTTACTATTGTCTATGGAAGCCCTAGAGAGCATGAGAGGAAAGAGGCACTCGAAGAAATTAGGGATTTTGCTGGAAGACTTTCGGGAGATTGGTTTGTCATTGGGGACTTCAACACAATCGCTGATCCAGGTGAGAAAAATGGTGGTGCTCCGGCTAATCCTCGGAAATATGGTGATTTTGTTAACTGAATTTCCAACTACGGCCTCATTGATTTGGGAGCCAAGGGCAGCAAATTCACTTGGAGAGGTGCTTTGAGAGAGGATTGTGAGAGGGTGTTTGAGCGCCTTGATAGAGGTCTTTTTAATGATAACTGGAGTGTCTTCTTTCCTGAGGCTTATGTGACCTGTTTGACTAGAAATCACTCGGACCACCACCCTCTGCTGGTGCGTACTGAGGGGGACCTTGTTCCGAATAACAACAGACTGTACAGATTGGAGGTGTTTTGGGTGTAACACCAGGATTTCCCCATGCTCTTCAACCATAGCTGGTCCGAGGGAGACAACTACCTTTCCAAAATACAGTCTCAAAGACAACATTGAAATTTGGAGGAACACTATTTTTTGGGATATTTTCAGAAGAAAGAGGAAGCTCATGGCCAGAATCGATGGAATTCATAGGTGCAGATCATACGGCAGGAACATAAGACTGGACAATCTCAAAAGAGACCTCCAACAACAACTGCAGGAAACTCTTGATCAAGAGGAGGGTATGTGGTATCAGAAATCCCGCGCTGAGTGGATCAAGGACGGTGATCGAAATACAAGTTATTACTATGTAAAGACTATCATTCATCGAAGAAATAACAAAATTCTCTGTTTGAGGAACAAGAATGGTACTTGGGAGGATGATCATGATAAACTCAAAGAGATGGCTGTGGAATATTTTATTATTTTACTAGTCTTTACGAATAAGAGATGGCTCTTCGCTCAACCTACCCTTAGTTACAGCAAAAAACTTCGCCCCTGTTTCTGAAGAAACCAAACATTGTGCCACTAGACATATTTTCATTGAAGAGATTAGAAAGGCTATCTTCAACATAGGGGCCCATAAAGCCCCGGAATTGATGGCATCTCGAGTATGTTTTATTACAATAATTGGGAATCCATCAAAGATGATGTTTGCAGGATGATTTCTATGATATGGCAGAACCCAGAAGAGATTGCAATTTTGAACCACACCTTCATAGTGCTCCTTCCTAAGACAGAAAAGCATGAATTCCTCAATCAATTAAGACCGATCTCCCTTTGTAATGTAATGTACAAAACCGTTACCAAATTCCTAGTGGAGCGTTTCAAGCCTTTCCTCGGGACAGAATCTCCCCCTACCAAATGAGCTTTGTCCCCGGTAGGAATATCCATGATAACATCATCATTGTCCAGGAAATGCTTCACTCCATGAAGAAGCTCCGTGGCAAAAGAGGCTTTGTCTCACTCAAGATCGACCTCTCTAAGGCCTATGATAGGCTTAGTTGGCGATTCATTTTTGACACTCTGACAGATTTTGGCATTCCACAATCTCTTTTATCCATCATCAAGTATTGCATATCTTTCCCAAGTTATACTATGCTCTGGAATGGGTAGAAAACTAGCAGCTTCACCCCCTTTCATGAGATTAGGCAGGGGGACCTCATCTCCCCCTACATATTCGTAATATGTATGGATCGTTTGTCTCATTTGATTCTAGAAGCTATTGAGAATGGATCTTGGAACCCAATAAAGGCAGGAAAGAATAGTCCCAACATATCCCACTTGATGTTTGTTGACGACCTCATCCTCTTCCTAGAACCCAATCACACTCAGGTTAGCAATGCAATGGCAATTTTGGATTCGTTTTGTAATGCTTCGAGGCACCTCATTAACAGAGATAAGACCAGCATCTACTACTCCAAGAATGTCCCCTCCCAAAATTGGCAAGGAATTAACTCCTTGACAGGTTTCAACGAAACAAAGGAAATCGGAAAGTACCTTGGTGCGGTAATTCAAGGGAATAAGCTTAAGAAAATCAACCTGAGATACATCACTGATAAAATCAACCATAGACTTAATGATTGGAAATCGAAGTGTCTCTCTATGGCAGGTCGTATCACCCTTGCCCAATCAATGATTGAATCTATGGCAACTTATCAGATGCAGCACATGAAACTCCCAAAGAGTATCTGCCTTTCCATTGAGAGGGCACAAAGGGACTTTATTTGGGGTCATAATGATAATAACATGAAGACTCACCTCATTAATTGGAGGGAAATCTCCAGCCTAAATCTCTTGGTGGTCTGGGAATTAGAGATATGAGCAAGTTTAATGAAGCCTTCATGCTTAAATGTGGTTGGAATATCATCACAAAGTCTCAGGCTCTTTGGGTTCAGGTTCTTACCAGCAAATATGGTAGAGATTGTAGGCTTCATAGAGAGATGGTTTGCAAAAGAGGAGACTTGAATCTGTGGAAAGCGCTTGCGGAGGTGTGGTGCAAACCTTGAACCTGTGGTACACCAAACCAGCGCGATTAAGCGGTAATCTACGCCACCTAAAAGTTATAACTATGATAGCAACACAAACCCAAGCGTTTACGATGGCCTTGGAATTTGGGACTTTCGCTGAGATATTCGAACTCAATGGATTTTTCCGAGTGGAAGCAGTCAGCCAGCCAGTTCAAGCTACGCTGAAACCCGCACCGTTAATTTAATTAATGGTACCGGCTTAATGCCGTCGGGACGAAAATGTTTAGGACACCAACGCGAACACCTACGTTAAAGATTTGGCCCAAAACTGACCAAATCATGAAATTACGGAACTGCCATTCATTAATGGCTATAAATAGGCTTTAGCCTCTCTTTCCTCTTTATTTGCAAGAGTGAGCTGAGCTAAGAGTTGGTCCAGAATTGATTCAGAGACTTTGGCACTATTCACCCCCGCCTTTCGGTGGCCATAACTTCTACACCGGAACTCCGATTGATACACCGTTTGCGGCTACCCGAAGCTCTCTTCATCCTCTACATTTCTATCCCACTATTGAGGTATGGGTATCATGTTTTCCTTTTCATTTATCTCTTTCAAACCTGCGAAAGTTTATGAGCTTCGGGTGTTTGTGATTTCGAGGTTCTTGTCGCTCCAAGAACGTTCTAGCTCGGACAAGGGCCATGAATCACCACCCATATGGTTGAATGAAGTTACATGCAACCACAACCCTCGTTCTTGCATTTTTATGAACCCTAAATCCATGATGTTTGGGGATTCTTATGTTGTTAGGTGCTTTGAACGTTGTTAGAAGCTATGGAAACGGGTAGGAAAGGAGATAGCAAGCTTGAGGATGTGCTAGGAGCAATGGGTATGGAGGTTGTACTTGGATGCTCAATATGGAGTGGAGGAATTGCATATGTATGTGTGAGCTTAGAATCCAGGTATGGTTTAGGACTCGTTAGGGTGAAAAGTAACCTAGCATGATGAACTAGGTTAGTTGAACCTAGAATGAACCCTAGGATTGAGTTAAAATGAAGAGAACTAGGAAAAATATATGGTAATGATGTTATGAGTGTTTGAATTTCATTTGATGATGATGATTGCTTGATGAATGAAGTTTGGATGAATTATGATGTATGGAATTGTATGAATTGTGTATGTATGGTAAAATGTTTTAAGAAAGTATTTAAATGCCTCTGCGTGAGATGCTTAATTAATGAAAAGAGCTTTGAAAATGTATGTTTTTAAGTGTAAGATGAGATTGGGAAGGTGTGGAATCATCCTTAAACGTTTTGGAAAGGATTTGCAAAGAAGTGGTGTTTTGGGGTTTTTAAGAAAATCTGTTTTTGGGCAAACTTCGGTGAGCCATAACTTGGGATTTGATTTTCTAAAATGTTTGTAAAGCAATGGGATTTAAAGAGTGTTTTGAAGTCTAACTAATGTTTTTGAAATGAGTGGATTTGGCCTAGTGAGTAAAGAGTTTTGAGTGTTTGAAGATTCGAGAAAAACTTGGAAAATTCTGCAGTTGCAGTACATTATAGAGAATCGAATCTGTACTACACAGAGTCGACTCTCTGGGCTTTTGTTTGGAACAAGAACGAGTTTTTGAGTGTTGAGAGTCGATTCGTAAGCATCGCGAATGGATTCACAATTGGACAGAGGCCAAACCCAACCTTTCTGTGTCTCAGGGAACCGACACTAACCCTTCAGAGTCGACTCTCCTGAAAAGATTTCCATTTCAAATTTTTTTCTAAGAGTTTTGAATTGACTCTGAAGGGTTCCAGAATCGATTCATTAAGGGACAGAGGCGAAATTGGTTTGAAAGCTTTGCAGGGAGTCGATTTGGAGTAGTTCAAATCCACTCCACTCTTCAAAATGAGTTTCAAAGGGGCATGAGAATCGACTCGGGAAAGACCAGAATCGATTCACATGAGCCCAGATTTCTAACTTAATGATTAAAAGCTTCATAGAATCGATTCTTGCTCTTCAGAATCGATTCTAATGGCAAGGTTTTGTATTTTCAAGTGAATTTAAAGCACAAGAAGAGTTTTCCACATCTCCTGTGTGCAATTACATCTCATGTATAGGGTATTGTCTTGAGAGAGAGAAAGAGACATTTTTGTATGTATTGAACGAATTCTGGAATGGTCCTCTCGAGATGTATGATGAACGTTACGTGAGTCGAGGAGTGAATGAGGGGATCTACGGGATCAACTTCCCTGCTTCTGGCAATAACGGACTCTCAGTCGTAAAAGGATGCTTAAGGAACACCCATGTCGTGAAATATTGGCACATGATGATCACATGGAAACCCCCAATTATAAAGATTGAGCAAGCGCTGGGGTGTTATGTAGCATCCTTTGGGAAATACGTGCTGGGAGTGATCCGGGATATATACTGGATCGATCAGGTTGGCTAATATAACCGACCAAATGAGCTCATTTAGCTATAGGGACAGGCACGCATCATATGTATTTGTGTGACATTGTTTGGGATTGACTTGCTTGGTAGAACTTAGATGTATTTACTAATTGTCTTGTAATGAATGTTTGCGTAAATTGTATGTAATTGTGGAACCGTGGAACTTAGAATGAGGATAGGTTATGGAAGATAAGAATAGACTACCAAAGGATAAAGGAAAGACTAGAGGATTAAGGAAGTATGATGAATTTAGAAGTTGATACCGTAAGAGTAACCCATGATTAAGTTGTAAGCTTTTGTATGATACGAAGTGCGAGGTTGTTTGAGAAAACCCGAGTGTACGAGTAGGATTGCCTTGGTAATCTTGCTAGTTAATCTTATGCAGTATCAGTGCATTTACCGTACTAAGAATCCAGTGGTTTGGGATTCTCACCCGTATATGTTCACATGCTTTTCAAATGCAGGCTCTCGTTTGAAACGCATACGAAATAACGTTTAAAGATTACAAGTTTCAGAGTCTCTCCGCTGTATTATATCAAGTCTTGTCATGTATGGAGAAATAGATAATATATGTGATTATAGTCGTTCCTATATGTGTTATGTAAGCGTGTAAGCCTAAACTTCGCAGGCTACTGTCAGAAGTCCAAGAACCATTGTAAAGTGTTATGTTAATATCAAAAGCAAGTTTGTACTTTATGGTGTATGGCTCTATTTTCATTATGAAATTCTAGTTGTATTATTTGGTTTTAAAACGGTCCATATTTATAAGAAGGTCATAATGACTAATGTTGGTTAATTATATTCGCGGCATTGTTAATTGGTATTAGGGTATTACATGTGGCAAGCCCTCAGTGACAATGTCAAGATCATAGTGGGAAATGGGAGGCATACCCAATTCTGGACTGACTGTTGGCTGGATCATAACTACATATTGAAGGATCATGCCTCTCCAATGGTAAATGATTATGAAATGGATTGGTCAATATCCAACTATGTTAATGACAATAACACTCGGAAGCTAGATGAGTTAAACTACTTGCTCTCTGATAATGCCTTGATAGAATCAAGAAAGCGTTAACTACTTAGAGGGAAGAAGGTGATGACAATTTTGCTTGGTCTGCAAACCCCAATGGTGAATTTACTATCAAGCACACCTACAACCTCCTATCTAACCATACTAGAAAAGAATTTGGAAGTGGGAGAGAGTTCAAAGGATTAAGGTTTTTCTCTGGCAGCTGAGCCATAATACATGCGATCAGGGACTATCCTTTTGCTGCACAAATTTAGTCCAAACTCATAAATCCCCAAGCTCACAGCCTCTTTTTTACCTTAAACCTTGAGGAATTGATTAACATGAACCTGTCTACCGATCTCAATGTTAACAAAGATCACAATTGGATAGACATTTTTATAGTGACAACTTGGAAGATCTGGAACTTCAGAAATGAGTTCATACACGCCAACACTGATAAGCCCATTCAAATTCAAATTAGACAGATTTGGGGAATGGTTATTGAGATTGAAGAAACCAGAAGACTTCTCTCCAACAGAGGCCTTTCCAGTGATAACCTTGTCGCTTGAAAAGCGCCTCCCCATGGCTGGTTCAAATTGAATACTGATGGAGCTTCGCGTGGAAACCTAGGGCCTGCTAGTGCTGCTGGAGTTATTTGGAACGACCTTGGTGGGTGGATTATTGGATATGCCAACAAGTAGGGAAAAGCTAAAGCTATTGAGGCCGAGGCTAATGCTATTCTCCAAGCCTTCAAATCGCTTGGAATAGAGGAATACAGAAGCTAATAGTGGAAACTTCAAGAACCCACCTGATAGGCACCCCTCCCTAACCAGGATAACTAGAAGAATTACTGCTTTACTCAACTTGGATTGGCAAACAGAGGTACACCATGTCTTTAGAGAAGCAAATCGAGTGGCAGATGGAATGGCAAACCTCATCCTTGGGCAACATCTTGACTCTCTCCTCCTTGGTCAACCTCCGGGACAACTTAATGTGACCCTGGCTGCTGATATGAGTGGAACTCTTCTCCCGCATGGTTTCTAGGTTTGTTTCCTTCTGGCCTTAGGGCCTCTTGTGTATAAAAAAATAAAAATAAAAATAAAATAACATTGAATCAAAAGAAAAAAAAGTAACAAATTAACTTTACATTTTAATAAAAAATTAAAATAATTAACTAAATTCAGTTTTAGATTAATACAAAACATGCTGGCAAAAAGTCATTATATTAATTTTATTTTTTGAAATTCATTATCAAATATATTTATCAAATGCTATATGTGTGACTCCTATTTATTAACAATCATATTGTATCTTCTTGAGCGCAACTCGTTTTAGGGTCACAATATTGCAAAATTCAGTTTTAATTTTTATATGAAACTTAGATTTGCTAGATGTTAATTTATCAAATTAAGAAATATCATTTTTAAAAAAAAAGGTTATTGAATATCTTATAACTTATAGGATTATGCTAGGTGTGTACCAAAATCAGCCACATATATAATACAGATTGAAATATATATATATATATATATATATATATATATATATATATATATATATATATATATATATATATATATATATATAT
>JASCZI010031825.1:905-13421 GCA_036250425.1 Stylosanthes scabra
GGGATCCTCTCTTTATATACCCGTAATGCTCCGTGTTATTTTGGGAGTAGATCTGTGAGGAATCAGTGCCAAATATGGCTCGATTCTCTCCATGTTTATTGAGATTGCGTGTGATAAATCCGTACGAGATCATGATTAATGATATCTTGATCCTTTATGGATTTATTGAGCAAGGCTTTAGGCAATATGGCATTGGGCCGAATTTACCGAACTAGGGGCTCCATGCGTGTGTCTTAGGGATTTGGGCCGTTTAGGCCCAATATCCGGAACAGTATGATTTCAAAAAATAAAAAAAATTAGCAAGGCCATTTCTATTGATATATAAGTGACATTAGTATGATTAGTTGGATATTATAATTGTAGAACAATAAAGTTTTATTCCGATCAAAATTAAGAAAAATAAGTTTATGTTGAATAATTTTTAAAATAATAACATGCAGTATAATGTTGCTTATTTAATTTGTGTAAAAATGAATCTATAAACACTAGCGTCTTCAGACGTAGTGTGACATAATTATATATACTGAACTCTATGGAAATTAAAGTGATCTTCAAATGAAATAATTAATGAGGTATGAGGCAAAAATGTTAATGGAAAAGACAATTTTAACTTATCAATTTACAAAATTTAATTACGGTTCTAATGAATTGTAATTTTCAAACTTTGATCTTCGCATAGAATTTTATTTCTTAAGACATCACCAAGAGAATAAATAAAAAAACTCCCAGCACGTACATTCGTTAGTTAATTAAAAAAATTTTAATTTGTAATTACATCGTGATTCTAATAAGTAAAGAACGAAGTATGTAACAAAATTAAGATAGAATTTATGAGCATCGCAAAAATTTTGAAATTTAATTTTGAAGATGTTATGTGTTGGGAAAATTACAAAGTACGTTGACTTACTGCATAACCTATTCTAATCATTTAACACAGTCCGTAACCACATACTAACAACCATGTTCAACCTTATGGGGCCCGCCCCCACAACCAATTATTCTTCCCTAAGTGTTGTCTACACGTGTAGATGCAATTTGGCAATCTACACGGTAGACTTCACCTTTTACCTATCACCATTTTTTGTGACTTCTAAAGATTCTGATTTTAACAAAATAAATTCTAAAAATTTATTTTGACAAAAGACTTCTAAAATATGCTCTGTTGGATTAAATAACCTAATTCTGATTAGAAATTTGATTATTACGTCAAACATTAGGGAGTTATCTTATTAAAATAATATTTTGGACTGTATATTATTAAAATCAAAAATCTCTTAAGGGGTTAAATACTTATTTACTCCTTTTTAGATGGTAAATAGTTGACTCATTGTTTTTACAAGTCAAGTCACCACCATAATATCTAAAAATTTACAACAAAAAAAAGAATATAATATCTAAATCACAAGTCACAATGCTAATCATACTAATGTCTACATATACTAGACAACTAACTAAATCTAACTTTATACTTAGTTTCCATATAATAGACAATCAGGCAATTACTCTAATAAAGATACCAAAAACATTCTCACAAAGATTTATCATTTAGTCACACTTTAACTTATAAAAGAAAGTAACCATTTAAAGATAATTGTAACATTTTTAGAGAAATGTAATCCTTTTATCACATACTAAATTCAAACCCTATAATTCATCGTGACGACATCAAATAGTTAAAATGAATTATCTTCACTTGAAGGCAATTATAGAGTCTTCGTTGGAGTATTTAATACTAAACAAGACTTCATATATAAGTGTTTAAGTCAACTACAAGAGTGGAATACTAAAATCACTTATTTTATATAGATAATTAATTAAAGAAGTTCCATCAATCCCAAGTATTAGTGCAGAATGAATAATGGAGAACTTCAATAAACGCTAAATGAGAGTTTTAGAATGAATATTGAATACATAAATATGTAATAAGCACTAGCTTTACAAACAAGAAGTTGAAAATGTACATGGATTTGTTTGCAAAATAAAAATGGCAGGCTAGGCTAACCTGTTAAATATGGCATTGGAACAATAATTCTTTTAGCTTCTATGTTGTACCTTTTTTGCCCCCCCTAAGGTGCACTGAAATATACAATACTGAAATCCAATCCAAACTCAGAGACAGTGTAGGCATAAGTTAATTCATTCACAACCACATCAAATGAATTGAACAAAATTATCGGGACGGAGAAGATGATGCTGATACCGGTTTATCGCATTCATGTCGCAGGCTGTTCTCCCTACTGTAAGCAGATTTGGCACCCTGAGAAGCATAATGAAGCATTCTTAATCAGATATAAACAAAGTGTAACAAGTGCTTAAGTAAAAATCATATTGCACAGACATGAAATCAACAATCGAACACTTACTTGAAAGATGGTTCCTAACTTCTTCAATGCTTTCGCCCGAGATTTCACAACATCTTTTGAGACACTTGGATCTCTAAGAACCTGAGATAAATAACAGGATAATTTTCTTAAATCCTTGTAATCAAGTGTGATTTCATGATATAAATTTATTCTTATCACAGTTGTTATTACATGTGTTTCAGCTTGTATGCTTTTAGTTATGGTCTAAAAGAGTATTAAAGTTCGAAAATTAACAAAGACTGAGAAGAGTAAAGATATCGGTAGAACATCAAGAAGGCGAGGTTTTTTTTTTTTTTTTTTGTATTATTTTTTATTTATTTATTATTATTATTATTTTTTTTCCGGAGTAGCTTGTTAAACTGATCACTAACAGCAATCAAGTATTGCAGTATTTTTTTATTTTTTTCTCATTTCTTATTTTGTGTACTGAAACTTACAGCTTGGCAGACATGTGACAGAGTTGTTTCGATATCGATCACGTTGATCTGCCATACTGAATTTATCATGGCCTCCTTCTTCTCTTCCAAGACTTTTATGATGCTTTCTTCCCTGTTTTCAGATTGGTTTAGTTTCTTCAGCTCTTCTTCTATTTGAATTAGTGCCACAGCTCCTACAGAAGCAATTAGGTTCCATTAAACCTTCCAAATTTGAAAAACACTCATAAACTTTCAACTAAAAGGGCTATCGCCATTTTTAATAAAAAACAGTCAGCTACCTGAGGCTGCCATCACTTGTGACTTTATTCGGTGTCCTCTATCTCGCACCCACTCTGCCAAGAAGGGAACGTTCATATATCGTCTATCTTTTCCAAGTTCCTTTGCAGCTTTTCGTGTGTAGATATAACCAATTGTATGCAGCATGGCCTCTCCAAAAGCTGAAAATGTTACCAGGTATGTGTTAATAAAATTCCAATGAAAGAACCAGGAGTGAAATTTTAAAAAAAAGTCTTAAACATACATGAATTTTATAATATCTGTTCCATCTTTCTGTTAACTCTATCACCATTTCTCCCATGTCACTGGAGGAAGGCTCGCACTTAGCTAAGTCAGGAAGAAACCCGACTTAAAGTCACCGAGGCTCTCTCAACAATTCAGCACATTTTCTTAGCTCAGAGTCTCAGACTTGGCTTACTCCTAGATCGAGAGCCAAGTCCGATATCATCATTTAAACAAAATTTTAGTCAAAGAAACTAAGCCAGGAGATTCTATCACATATGAATTGATAGTTACTACAAGATCCTTCTAATTGTACCATGTTAACTTTAACATCATTCTCTCTAATGTTACCAAAGGAGGATTGACAGTTTGCTAATTTTGGAGGAAATCCAACTAATGTTATCAATGCTTAGCCTCAAGGTCATTCCTATCTCATAAACCGTGCTCATGGTCAATGAGAAGGTTCAAAATCGTTTTCAAATTGCACTCCACATTCACATATGCAGGCATAATATAGCTTTAGAAAATTCTAGACCATCAACCATTGTTAAATTATACAATATTATAATCAATTAGAATTCAAAAGGACGGCACTTACCAGCTGTGGAAAGACGTTTAGCTTCTTTATTTGCCCAACTAATAAATTCATCTACTTGACCATCAACAAATGGTTGCAGGTGAACTTTCAGACTTGAAATGAGCTTTACTTCCCTTTCCTTCTGCCGGTCCTGTAGATTATACAATACGAAATAGATCATCTACTAGAATATGGGAAAGGGCAAAGAAAGTGTAGGTGGGGAAACTAGTAAGAGAAAATTACCTTCATCTTCTCAAGAAATCTCTGCCTCTGAGCCTCAGGATCTGTTATGCCGTCTTCAATTTCTATAGTTGCCATAGATATGAAGCTTAGTACTCCAATGTAATCTTCAAATAGGTCATTTCCGAAAACCATTCCAAATACAGCTGTAGGGTCCATCATTGAATCACTGAAACAAGGAAAAGAAAAATCAGTGTTTCTACAGGTTTTCTCAATTGACAAACAAATGCAGAAACAGTTTGTTACCAAGATCCTTAACAACAACAACAACAGCAGCAGAATAAAATGAAGAAGAATGAGAGCGTAACCTCCTGCCCATGTGCCAGGTGGAAGGGGGAGATATATACTAATAGAAGTTCATTTTAAGGCGTGAGTACTAGAGGGGAGGGGAAAGAAAAAATGGCACAAACGGATATTGTGCGATACTGTGAGCAAGTTTCTTGAAGAACAAGCATGCAGCATCTCACATGGTTTAAGTGTTTTTGACCATCACAGAGAAAGACAGGAAAGAGGTACGTGTAAACCCAGAGAGTACAACTTTATCCCCTAATAGTTTCTAAAAACCACATCTCGCATAAGGAGCTAATTGCAAACATCATGGACTAGGATGTTATGCCAAAGAGTACCTCATGTTAAATTAAAACAAAAAATTTCTCCCGCTTTCTCTTTCCATATGTAAGTCGGAGTATTCATACCCATGACCTTGCTCTAATACTGATAGATGGATCAAGCACTTACCACAACACCAAATAGACTATAGTTGTTTGAAAGGCAGAACCTACCATTATTTCCTTATATCTAGTTACTTAGAACTGCATCGAGCATAAGGGATTGGAGCCATTATACAGGAACCATAAGCTAGGATGTAAGCCCATCAAATCCTAAAGGAGACATAGGCTAAGTTAAAACCAACAAATACCTTAGGAGACCTAATCCAGAGATTTGATTAGATAGAATGTATCCCAATAATCTAAGTAAAAGAAAATCAAGAAACACCATTGACCAAACTATTAACGATGATTATAACGAAATAACTGACTTGTAGACATTAGACATAATAGTGCCATCTGATCAATGTAATTGACCCCATTTCTGGGAAAAAGACTTCGCTGTTAACCCTCTTTATCTCTCTTCACAGGACTTGCAATAAACCCAATTTCTGGGCTCAAATCAAACTGATATCAACATACGAGGAAAAAAAAAAAAAAAAAAGAAACAGAGCATACTCAATGAACAAGATATATCTCCGGTTACATTTCTATCTGTCTAATAATTGAATATAGTAATCAAGAAGAGGAAATTAATGAAAGACAATAAACATTAAGAAAATAGTTAAACAATAGCATATTGAACGAATCTACATGACTTAGCTCATGATTGCAATGAAATAACATACTGTTAGATACTCAATTTATCTTCAGTAATTCAAGGTAGAATGAACTTCAGGTCCAGAAAAAATAAGGTAGAACAAACTTACTCTTGTACTCCTTCCTTTCCATATTTATCGTACGCTTCACGCTTATTAGGGTCACTTAAAACCTGGTAAGCTTCACCAAGTACCTGTAAATAGATACTGGGCTCAAATAACTATACTAAACAGTTTGTATCTTTTCCAGATAGGAATAAATTATGCAGAAAGTTTTTTAAAATTTATTAATGAAAACTCAGTAAATTTATTAAGTAGTCAGTACCATGAAGCCAAAACTCTGGTTCTTAGTATATTACCTGAAATCTTTCCGCAGCCGTAGGATCCCCAGGATTTTTATCAGGGTGAACAATTCTTGCCTGCAAAAAGAAGAGAAAGAAGGGTAAGAGATATTAAAACAACACAAAAGATATAATATATTAAGCCATTCTCAGCTCTGAAAAATAAAAAATAAAAAAGAGGAAGGGGTGGGGGACACGGAGAATCAACAAGTAAGAAAATTTAAAAAGTGAGGAATCAGAAGAAACCCACATTTTAAAATTTCACACAAATTTCAGCTTAAAAGTGAGGAACATGTGGATAACACTGCAAATTAGGTTTTTTTAAGAAAACAAATCCCAACATAGAAGGCTTTAAATGAAACGAATAATCAAATCAGGTTTATAACGGGTAAAGCATTAAACATGTTGAGAGTAGTAATTGTTCCATTAAAAGGAACTGATGATAGATTTACATATATAATAAATAAACAAATAAATAGCAAATAGGTTATAAAACATAAAAACAAATGAGATCATAAAAAATGAAAGTTAATAATTTCATATTAATAATGAATTACCTTGATATAATAGGCCTTCTTGATATCTGCGGCAGATGCATCAACGTTGACACCTAATGTGTCGTAGTAGGTGGTCTCCTTCACCATTGCTCAGAGCTCCTAAAAGATCAAGCAAATTGAAAGATTAAATAGAAAAGATCCTTATTCTCAGATTTTCTTTTGGAACCACCGCAATACGTGTGTGTGTGTATATATATATATGTACAAGAATAATTCACAATGAAGTTTTCAACTGTAAGAAATTGAGAAATTGAGAGAGAGAGAGAGAGAGAGGGAGAGAATGGATCCGCAATTAAGAGAGTTGTGGAGTGATTGGGATGGCTCCGTGTGGCAGAGGACACGGTGTTGACATGAAAAGGACGATGACGTGTTCATAACTGCATCTAACTGCATTTTCAGTTTAAGGAAAGCTCACATAAAAAAGAGTAAAAGCTTGATCACCTTAAGTTTTAATAAACTATTGGTGTAAAAATATTTTGGGAAAAAGATAAACATACCTGATCTTTTAAAATTCAAACACAAATTTACTCATGAGGTTTGAAAAATAGCTAAAGAATCCTTACCTTTTGAAACAGATATTTACCCTCTCGTTAGTTTGTCCATCCAAAATGTGATATAATTTGCTGAGGTGGATGAAATGGAATCCAATTATCCATAATGTTATTAGAGTGACAATAGGACTCCAACGAGACAATTAGTACATGAGCAAATTTGTTAGAATATTAAAAGTTTAAGGGTAAATATATTCTTTTTCTAAATCTAATAGTCTAATATAAAGAAATGTTTCTTTTTTCATCTTTTTAGTTTTTTTTTTTGTTTTGATCAAATATTCTTTAAAGATTATTGAACTATAAAAAGAAAGGAAATCTCAATGAAATTGAAAGGAAGCCATTTAAAGAATTAGAAGAATAATAAAATAATAAATATGTAAATAACCAAAAACAAGAAAGAATTTTTGCAAGGATAGTTGTGTTTGTATGTATCAAATATTTTAGATAAGGTAAGAAACAACATATATTCATAAAAGAAATTGAAAAGGAACCAAAAGATGCTATAATCTACACAATTATGTAAACAAATTTCATCAACAAAATTATTTGTTTATGCAAAAGTCCTTTAGATTCTTTACCTCTCCAACAAACCAAAAAATAGAAAGAAAAGCAACTTTAAAGTTCTTGTCAGAACCATATTCTTTACCTCCCCCAGATTTTTCAAAACTTATTATATAGTATATGATGTCATTGTATCCTGTAATTATTCTAGTGGTTTGATGGCTTAACTAACTTCAATTATTTGCTATGTAAAGGATTTAACACCCACCAAAGGTTATTTTTTTTTTATTAATTTTGTCTGCTCTTTTTACTTTTCTTATTTTTTCTTTATTTTAAGTTTTATATATATTATCATATAAAAAAATACTTAATTTTTTCAGAACATATCAAATAAATTATTTATTAATATAAATATATTTCAAATGTTATATTTATTAATTTATTTTAAGTACGTATATCAAAAGTATTAGAAAAGTCAATTTATACTATTTTATGTTAAAATGAATGCATTTATTAAAAAATTTTTAGCTATAAATGATATTAAAATATGAAATTATTATTTTCATGTTAAAACACTTTCTAGTTTTTTGGCATTTAAATTTTTTATTAAAATTCATAAAAAAATAGGTACATGTTATTATGAAGAGTGAAAATACTTAATAGAGTAAAAATTGTCTTGATTTAACTATTATATAGAAAATTTATTATTTTATTTTTATTAATTTTTAAAATAAAATTAAATGTTCATATAGTAATTTTTATTTTCTTTATATGAAAATTTCTCCATCTTAAAACTTACCAAGACACTAATATTAATAAATATATGAACAATATTTGGGTTTTAAAACTTTTAATTTTCAGCTTTTTTTAAGATATTTGAATCCACCACTACTTTCTACCTACTTTCGGCCCCCGCAAAGTTAGTTTTCGGGATCCGCCCCTGATTGTGACCAAGATGAACACAACAACCAAATACACAATGGCACATGATTCTTCAAATGGCTTCCTTTGGATTTCATTAAAATTTCATTCTTGTTCATACTTCAATAATTTTTTAGGAATATTGAGTCAAAGCAGAGAAAAGACGTAAAAAGATGAAAAAATAAACATTTGTCTATAATTAAAATATTTAGGCAAAAAATTGACATATATATCCCTAAACTTCTAATATTCAGACAAATTTTCCCCAGAACTTATTGCCCCATCGCCACCCTGGCGACGTTACGGACAGCTGGACTGTGTTTCATCCAACTCAGCAGATTCTGTCACGCTTTGGATGGGCAAACTAACGGAAGGGTATATATGTCCGCCGTTTCAAGAGGTCAGGGTTCATTAGGTATTTTCCAAAGCTCAGGGACAAATTTGTCTAAATTTTAAAAGCTCAGGAGTATGTTTGTCATTTTTCTAAATATTTTTATCAATTTTTTTTACAGAACAACATAATTTCATTTAAATAAAGCCAAACGACAGTTACATTCAAAAATATCAATTTTATATAGAAAATGGAAAGATACATATCCTATATGTTGAACTATTGTCTAATAGGAGGCGCAGCCTACTATTACTGAAAATCTTAATGGGTAGAAACAGGGATGCACTTGAGTCTCTTTTATTTCTTTTCGAACACGGACGTGCTGCAAAACATATCGATACTTCTTTTTCTTTTCCACATAAAATAGAAAAATTCTCAAATCTAAAGCTTTAAATAAAACTATGTCCCTATGGTGAACTTCCTGAAACTCCATAATATCATCACCCACAACACACCACAAAAGGGGAAGCATCACAAAAGGGTTATTCAAGATCCAGATCTAGATCTCAGATCTAGAATCCAAATCTGGACCTAAGGATAAGGACGGAAACTAAACCCAAGAAAAAAAGAAAAGAAAAAAAAGAAAAGGAACAGGAAAGCATGGTATATAGGAAGGGGAAGGGAAGTCTGGAAGAGTGGAAAAGGGGAGGGGAAGCACTGGAGGAGGGTAGGAAAAAAAGACACAGTAAAAAAAAAAAAAAAGAGAGAAAGGGAAGAAAGAACAGAACCTAGTAGAGAAGAAAAAGGAAATGAGAGAAGGAGTGAAGGATGGAGGGAGGCCACCGCTGCCTTGGAGCTGAGCGGCGACGGCGACAACGCTTTTCTAATCACCTTTGGAGAGAGCTTCAAGAGAGAGAGATTTTAGAGAGAAGTTAGAGAGAAGATCTAACAAATATTTTTATCAATACTTGTGATACTTATCCAATATATTTATATCATAAGTAATCATCTAGATAAATAGATATAGTTAAGTGATCGTGTAAAAATTGTTATAGTTTAGTATATCAAACTTAGAATTTAGGAATAACAACAATTTGTACGTATGAAAGTTGCGAATGACGACAAAATTATCCATAAAAGTGAAATTAATTTTGTACCCATAAAAAATCATTTTATTTGACAAAAATATCCAAATATTAAATTTTAGTTGATTTCATAAAAAAATTATCTAAATTTCCAAAACTATCCTCTTATTCTTCCTCGTATTATCCCTGACCCAGTGACCCCTCTTCTTCTTCACCATTTCACCATTGCTATCATCATCATCTTCATTATCAATCAATAACGTCCTTACCCTTTATCTTTAACATTAGAAAAGCATCCCCATTTATTTTTTCCTCAAATCCATATTTCCATGACTCAATTACCAAGTATCTCTTTTGATACTAAGTTACTAATAGTGTCCAAAGGAATTAGAAACACGAAAGTGTCCAAAGGAATTAGAAACACGAAGCATATATTAAGACCCTAATTACCTAAAACAAAACGATAACACAATCTAAGTGGCACTTTATTGTAGCAAAGTAGTATATGAAAGGAAACCCATTAACAAAAGAGACTTACAATTCCATGAATCAAATCGACACTAGAAAGCAAAATCATAGTTTCCTATACACCATAAAAGTTGTAAAACCAATTCCATAATTTGATTTTGTTTGTTTGAATACCAAAAGGTTGACATTTGGGGGAGAGGGAGGCATTGGACAGAATATGAAATTAATTGTACATAGGCTTGCAAATATCAAACAATGCCAAGAGAAACGGTCAAATGGTCAACTTCTGGTCCTCTTTGTGATCAACTTTCGTTCAGAACTCCGAGCTTTCTCAATCGCTTTCCGGCGTTCTCAGCTTTCTCCCATGAAACGACTTCGGTGGTGCATGAGTGACTTACCAGTAATAATGTGGCGGTTGTGATGAAGATGGAAGGTACGCCGGTGGATGTGGAGGAGGTGGTGGGTTCGGGAAAAACAGCGTTGTTTATTAATGAAGATAATGTGGTATTGGGAAAATTCAGGTTCAAACCAGAACCTATCTAATAGCGGAAGCACCAAAATAATTTTCCCGCAACCTGTGCAGTTAAATAGGCAACACCAAAGATACTCCAAGCAGCAGATAATATGCAGAAATTAAGAACAAGAGACACAAGCAATTTTTATCGTGGGAAAACCCCCAAAAGAGGGACAAAAAACCCAAGGGACCTAGTCCAGCAAAATCTTCCACTATCAATAATAATGGGTACACAATCAGTCTTCCTAATAGCACTAGGGTATCTCAACAATCAACAAAATACATCATCATAATAGATGGAATCAACATAAACCCTCCACAAAGTGGGTATCTCAAATCAGACTCAAGAGAAGGTAATAACACTAGCAAATTATATCCTAATGTTCAACACTACACCATGAATAACAAACTGAAATTTCATAAGAAAAGAGCAAGTTTACCAAGCCAAGATGTGCACTTTGAGACCGCTCTTTTCCTCTTTTTCTTCTTCTCTTCGATGGCGCTACACCTCCGCCTCTGTCTTTCTTTTCTCTCCTCTCCTAATTTCTTTCTATGTGTCTTTTATATATGCCACTACTTCTATCATTATTATTTGTTTTTGGGCTATAAGTGTGTGGGCCCACTTGTGTTGGGGAGCCCACCAACAAATCTCCCCCTCACCAATTCAAGTGGGGTTAGGATGCTCCACCAAGCCCGCCTTCTCTCTGCATGAATCAAACTTCACTACAGGTAAACTCTTAGTCATCATCTCTGAACCATTATCGTCATTATAGATCTTCTCAAATGCATATTCCTTCATCTCCAGCGCTTAACGTATCCAATGATACCTCACCTCTATGTGCTTTGATTTGGAATGAAATGTTGGATTCTTGCTGAGATGGGTAGCACTCTGGCTGTCACAAAATAACACAAACTTTTCTTGATCGATACCCAACTCCTGTAGAAATTTCTTCATCCACAAGAGTTCTTTAGAAGCTTCAACAATAACAATGTATTCAGCCTCTGTAGTAGACAAGGCAACACATTTCTGAAGTCGGGATTGCCAAGACACAGCTCCCCCTGCAAAATTCATCATATAACCAGAAGTGGACTTCCTTGAATCAAGATCCCCAGCCATATCTGCATCTGTGTAACCATCTAACATAGGTTGTTCACTCCCAAAGCATAAACATACTTTAGAAGTACCATTAAGATATCTGAGAATCCACTTCACTGCTTGCAAGTGTTCTTTTCCAGGATTAGAGAGATAACGACTAACAACTCCATCTGCATGAGCAATATCCAGTCTCGTGCAAACCATAGCATACATCAAACTGCCAACTACAGATGCATATGGAATCTTCTTCATTTCTTCTTTTTCTTTCTCACTTGCAGGACATTGCTTTGAGCTCAGCTTGAAATGACTTGCAAGTGGAGTACTGACTGGTTTGGAATTACTCATGTCAAACCTCTCTAAAACCTTCTCAATGTACTTCTACTGCGATAACTATAGTTTACCATTCTTCCTGTCACGAGTAATTCTTGTAAATCATGATACAATACAATGTTTATTTGTTTAGGTTTTGATAAATGACAACCATCAAAAGAGTTGAGGATCAAAGCAAAATGCAAAGACAAGAAATTCAAGACTTCAAGGTTAAAGATCAAAGTCTTAGATCATAGACTTAGATAATTTCTTGTCAAGAACCAAATGATAATCTCTCTCACACACACACACTTAAAAATATGTTTTAAAGTGTTTATTTATGATGAAATATGTTTTGAAA
>JASCZI010031826.1:0-13413 GCA_036250425.1 Stylosanthes scabra
ATATATATATATATATATATATATATATATATATATATATATATATATATATATAGCTAAATTATATATTTTTACTTATTTGCTTGAATTTCTAAAATAAATAAAATCATATATATATATATATATATATATATATGTTTAACCAATTTAGCTGGTCAAGTAGTTAATTAATAGGAAGTGTTAAAAATTCAAATTCTATTTTATACTGTTGTATATGCAATAAACGACAAATTTTTAAAGAAAACTCAAATTCATAATAGATTAATTTTTTATTTATTGGGTTGAAAACTATTATAGGAAATAATATATATATACGGGCTGGGAAGGGTTAGTTTTACTTTTTTTTTATATAATTTGTGCAAATTTTGTATAAAATTTTTTTCTTTTTTATTTTATATTAAAATTTCAATATAAAATTAAAGATGAAATTTTAGAATATTAATCAAAAAACTTTTTATATTACATTAAAAAGTGTATATTCTAAAAGTTTATGGTATAAACAAAGACACATGAGACACACAAAAAAAAAAAACAAAGACACATAAATAAGATATCTTACGTATATCTAAACAATTATAATTTTTTATGACTTTCTTTTGTGGCTATATATAAAAAACTAATATTTAATTATTAATAGAAAAAGAAATACTAGAATTGGAAGCAACTTCGGTGGCACAAAGTATTCTGCCTCCTATCCTAATGGGGAAGTATCAGAGATTTATTCAATTGAGGACAAATCGCACCATAGTTTTAATTTAATGAAAATATATATGTAATTATGTATCAATGCTATTATTGAATAAAAGTATATAGGAATCTTATGCACGATCATTGTTTAGCATAAACCATATATATTAGCAAACGTATCAAGTAGTGTTATTTGGTATAAGGTATTTTAATATTTTTAGTATTAATACTAATCATAAAATATTTTATGATTAAACTCAATTTAAAATCAACGAATAAAAATAATACTATTAAATACTCCATGCATTTCACGAAGTTGTTTTTCCCCTTTTTCACACCACCAACAAGTGATGAAACCAAACCGCCATCAGTAATATTATAAATTTATAACCTTACAAAAAAACCTACTGATGCAGTTAAATTTTTGTATGAAATGAATCCTGTATAAGCTCCAAATGAAAATTGTAAAACAAATTAAACATAAGACATTATTATTAATACTGTATATGTGTTAACCTGAAAAAGAACAACACGGAGCACCCCCAAATAGATGGAAGAGAAAGAAAGATACAGAACATATATGCAGTATATATCTATGTATCTGATCTTCTGTGCAGTGTCTTTTCAATCCTCATGATGTGTTAGATGAATAATAATCCCAGATAGAACAGTAGTGCTGCGTGATGTATGTAATAATTTACTGTACACGTTAATTAGCTAGCTTCATATAGTTTTTCACCCAAACTTATGAATATCTCATCATGTCTCAACAATACACAGCTTTAATTTTGTGTGTTTTGTTGGCATGTTAGTTAGTTTGTTTTTGAGGGTGTGGGAGATAAAGCACATGGCACATGATAAATTAGTATTATATATATCTTTATATGGTGTTGCCTCCTCTTCTGTCTGTTTTTGTTGGTTGTTTATGATTTTTATATATATATTTTTTTATTTAGAATGTGTGATGTGTTTGGGGGTAATTAATAATGATTGTACATGCATGCATGATGGTGCATATGGTGTGTAGGTTGCAATGCATGGACCAAATCAATGTGCTGCCTTCTGAAAAGGTGGCTGCAATTCAATACCGATACAATATTATTCATCTTGTCCATCTATATATGCTCCCATCCATCCATGGGGATCGGATAGATGCTGAATAATAACTAGCTGTTATTGTAGTAGAGATCGAGTTTATTTAAAGTACACCTATTGTGAATGGATTTTTTTTTTTTATTGATATAATCTAATTATGTATATGCATATATATCCATCTCAAAGTTACCAAAAAAAAATATCCATCTCAATAAAAATAATTTTATTTTTTATATGATTCAAATTTTCAATATTAAATCTCATTATTTCTGTGTCTAAAATTTCGGTACTAAATTTCATTATTTGTATACTTAATGTGTGAGTTTATTAGGTATAAAAATAAATAAATATATACATAGATGTATGAATATTTAAATTTATTATATATATATATCATCGTAGAGATGAAATTAAAGTGATCATTTTTAATATAACAAAGTTTAGCATTTATAATTAGTGTAAAACTAATAACAAAAAAATCATCATGTTTAACTTTTTAAATTCAGTTAAAATCTCCCTAACTAGTTTAATTATTATATTTATGGGTATGATTTTCTTGGGTAATGTTGTAAAAGGGTCATACTAGCCATATTATTTAATTTAATATTTATTTATACTCATTCAGTTTCTTAAAAAAGAAAAATGTAATAATAATAGTGTGGGTGTAAAAGTCCAGCTCATCGCATAAAATTAGGGAGCAGGGAACATCAAAGTGTTATGACACATTGCCGGCAACCTCAGAATAATAATTTGCTTTTTCTTTTTTTTTTTTTTCTCCATGTGGAATCCAAAATTTTCTACCTACTTTTGTTTGAATCTCTAGTCCATGTTCGTTTCGGTTTTGTTTTCGTTTTTATAGAACAAACGTTTTGCAATATGATAATGCTCGGAGTGGCAATTTTAAGGGTTTGGAAATTGCAAAAAGACGTTTTACCTAACAAGCTAAGAATGATGTTATTGATATAACCTTTTGGATTTACATGATTCAAATGTAATTACATAAATTGGAACGCATGATTTAATTATATACATGTTCCTGTGTAAGCTAATTCAATAGTTTCCCCTTCATTGATATATACAAGTCAAAAATTTAATTTCCAAGCAATTTCAATATCTTGAAATACGTACATTAAGAAAAGCAGAGATAATAATGTAGAATCACATACTACATATAATGTTGCGGCTTCAGCATTTATTTGGAGCAATGTCCATCCTTAAAACTATTGATGGGTTAATTAATCAAAGAAAAAATACTAAAACTATCAATAAAAAATTCGAACGCTGATAAAATTATTCATGAAAAAAAATGAATTTTTTATCCATGAAAGATGAGTTTTATATGACAAAATTACTCAAAATTATCTAAAATCAATGTCTCGTTAGTGACGTTTGAAAAATTTTATCATACAAAATTTATTTTTTATGGATAGAAAACTCATTTTTTTTTCATAGATAGTTGTCAATGTCTAAATCTTTTATGGGTAATTTTAGTATTTTTTATTAATCAACTATAGGTATCTAGTGGCACCACCTTATTATTATGTTAAATCCAACATTGGCCCTTTTCAAAACATACATCATCATATCTTATTCAATGAGCTGCTACGCATCAAAATCTAGTGTGTGTCATTCTCGTGCATGCAAGTTGTTGAACAAGTAGAATATATATATATAATATAATATAATATAATAATAAGCTTATTATCTTGGAGGTTAATTATTAATCCAAGATATCTAAGGCTAAAAAATGGGTGGCCACTAGAAAACTTATTAATTGGAATATGGAAATCAAATAGATAGAGATGTCAATTGTGATGGTCATGTAGATCAGAAGAGAGGAATATTTGAAGTGGAGCCAAATGGAGGGAGTTGACCCCTTTCTAGTGTGTGTGTGAATGGAAATGAACATTATGGGCAATTGTGACCGACAAATAATGAAGCAACTTGGATGCCATAAAAGGTAAATAACTACGTATGCGGTAGATAGTGCATTCTAGGATCAAATCATAAAAGCATGGAGTAGTTGGGAATGAAACATATAATACACAAATTCTCCCTGAATAATGAATATATATTATATAATAGAAAACGCATCGGTATAACAAAAATTTTGGTGTTCTTGTGTTTCTATTTGCTGATTTTAATTTTATAATTAAAATTAACAATTAAAATATAAAAATATCGAATTACTGATTATACATGATTCATTTCCTATATAATAACCTTCTATTATAACATTTTGTATTCATCCCTAGCTATAGCCCATATGAGCCTTATTTACTTTTATTAACAATAATAAATAATCTGTGGATTACTAATAATTCAATTTTTATTTTCGTTTTTCCACTCAAAAAATAACTTGATGTCAAAGTTAGTTACTAGCTAGCCATAAGCTTGCAATAATATATATTCTGTTTGTAAGAACGACAATCAAGCATTATTGCACTGTCTAATGATAACCACATTATATACACCCGCCTTATGCATATAAGCTCAACCACAAAATTAAACAAAAATCATATCCAGAAAAAGAAAAAAAAAATACAAAGATCTTTGAAAACTGTGAAAATATCAAATTCAACACAAAAGCTTAAATTTCAAATTTATAATTGGAAAAGATCAGAAATCTGTCTCAACTTTTTTAATCAGGTGAGTAAAATACATAAATGTTTTTTTTTCGGCTTTAAAAGATTTTGATTAAAAAAATAAAACATAGACATTATTTTATTATTGACAAGTGAAATAAGCCAAATTACTTGGTGTTGGTGTTAACATATGACATGACATTTAGCGAGTATTTCAAATGTAATCAGAAATTCATATGTTTTTATATTTTTATTTGTTAATTTTAATTATATATATTTTATAATTAAAATAATTAACATTAATAGCTAAAAATATAAAAATATTCAATTGTCGATGTTTACTGCATTTTGTAGACACATGGCGTACTAGTCTATGACTGTATACTAGCTGTGCCTATAGAGAAGAATTACGGAGAAAACCCAACATATAGAGACGCACTTAGACAAATTAAAACCTTATGGAGACAATTACTACTGTTACTGTAGTTGTGCGTGAAAATGAATAAGCTAAGTAACAACATACTCTATACAATTGAACCAATGCCGTTTTGAGTTCATATATTTTGACCCCGATATATCTAATAAGGCCAAAATAACTTGATCCGTTGACATCATTTATTGCGTACGAGTGTTTGGAGGAGCATAACGGAGGGAAAGTGGCCTTATCTCTCTCTCTCTCTTTGCTTTATTCAATTCTTCGAAGGGGTATATTAGTGAAACTTTTCATGTAAAAGTGAATCCACTAACTTTGTCCAGAATCTAATAAAAATAATCTAATCATTTTTCGTCTTTTAATTAATCATTTCTTTTTAATTTCTTCAATAAATATGATTCATCTATCTGCTGCCACCACGCACCATTTCAATTGACCACTTCCCCTCGTTTAATTTCAGCTCATTAATGGGGTTATAGTGTGGTCTAATGTTTGATGTGAAAAGCATCTCATTATATATAAGGCTATAATTAAGTACTACTTTTTTTTATTATTATTATTATATATGACATATCACATACTAAATTATTTGTAACGCTTTACATTATTAGACCATATAATTTCATCAAACCGAATTCGCCTCACTAATAAATGTGGTGGGTGTGCCTTTCTTCGCCTACTAATTAAACAGATAGAAGGTTATGTATTATATATATATTCTTCTTTATCTTATTAAACTTTTTGAAAAAAATATTTTCATATTATAAGTTTCATATTTCTTAAAAATATATACAATTGGTAAATGATTTATAAATATAAGATATCTATCATTTTTGAATTAGTTTTTAAAGTTAAATTAGAATATGTATATTGGTATAACTATATAATCACTTAGAACTAAGTGTTTTCGATGTTTGTAAAAATAAAATGTTCTTATATTTTTAATCACTAATTTTAATTAATTTAAATTATATATTAATGACTAAAAATATAAAAATACCTAAATTCTTAGACATACTAAAAACTCTTCCTATTATTACTTTATATCTGATCGTAGTTACTCTATGACTTAGATTAGATATATATATAGCTACATGAATAGATAACTGTTTGAAAAAGACATAAGCTAGTGAGATTTTTTATTAGTTTATTGTGATTAATAAATTAAATGTAGTGGAGAGAGGGATGAGGCATGGAGCTAAGATAATGAAGGCAACAATAATTAAAGGGTCTAAATATATATACTACGTGCAGGGTAGCATGCAAGATTACATATACTAAGCTATATATTAGTCACTCTCCAATGTGCCTAGCTATGATCTTTAATTTGCATTGCATGCCTCTGAATGTGTACTTCATCAGGACCACATCAATATATATATACTATAGGATCCGTTTCAGGTATGCCCACGTACGAAATAGGAACTCCAGTATACCCCGTACGAAACGGTGCTGGGTAACATGTTTGTCATGTAGCGAACGTGAAAAAGACGATGCTATCCAATTTTTTAACGTGGATATTACCTTAAAGGGCCACTTGGGGGGCGAAGCTTCGATGTCTAGGACCCACAATGAGGAAGCCGCTGATTTTGTAGTTCTCTTAACTTAGGGTTTAAAACAGTATTATGATTTGGGATTTCTTGACACCGTGAGAGGCGAGAAACCGGTATAGCGTGCGTGGTGAATTTGCACCTTGGCCAACCGACGAATATCGCTTGGTGATCTCCGGCAGGGCATGGCGGCCGTTCGATTTCCGTCCTCGCAGTCAGCGCCGTATGCCAAAGGCGAGTTCGACGCGGAGAACGTTGCTGTTCCCGGAAGCGGTGGTGGCTGGCACGAAGGCGAAATTCCCGAGGTAGGATATGTGTTGGATCAATTTTTATTGTTGTAAATATGTTCAGATTTCGAATTAGCTGAAGGGAGTTAGGTGCGAACCTGTAATCAATATCAGAGTGTGTTGATTGGTTGATGAACGCCTGATTCTGAATCCAATTGTTAGCGGGTCTAATTTGCGTACAAGGTGTTTAGAATTATTAAATCGACTCAGTTTTAGAAATAAGTAAGGTGCTTTGCCTGAATGATTAATATGAATTGCAGGAGGAGGTTGGGTTTGACATCGGAATAGAAGGAGACGAGGTCAGGGGCGGACCTGGCGGAGAAAGCGGAGTTGCATTCGCTAGCGCTGAAGGAGACTGTTCAATGGAGGCGATGGTTGCTGAGGATGTGATGATGATGGAATTTAACAGTGTAGATGAAGCACAAAGGTTTTATCAAGAGTATAGTCCAGTTAGGGGGTTTTTTGTGCGCGAGGGAAAGAAGGTTAAAAACATAAAGGGAGAGTATGGCAGATTCACATTTGTTTGTAATCGTCAAGGGTTTAGGGCGAAGAAGTGGCTCGACAAATTGGACCGTAAGCGTGAACACAAGCCAGTTACTCGATGTGGGTGCGCGGCCGAGTTTAGGATCCTAAGAGTGAAGGATGAGGCGGAAAAGTGGTATGTTGCTAAATTTGTGGACGACCACAACCACCCCCTTGTGAAGGAGACGTTTGTGGGTTACCTCCCTTCGCATCGCAACATGGGAGACGTAGAAGTTGCTCAGATGAATAGCTTGCGACAGGTGGGCTTTGCATTCCCAAGATCTACCAATCATTTGCAATGCAGGCCGGTGGCTTTAATCGTGTGAGCTTCACTAAACGCGACATGCATAACGAAGTAAGAAGGGAAAGAGGTCTCCAAAACGGGGATGTGAATGCGGCACTAAGGTTTTTTGAGGGTGCTAAGAGGTTGGATGAGAAGATGTTTTGGCGTTATGAGACCGGGGAGGGTGGGCGTCTTTGTCAACTATTCTGGAGTGATGGCCATAGCCAGGATGATTATTCAGTCTTCGGTGACATGTTGGCTTTTGATGCGACATATGGACGAAACAAGTACAACTTGCCAGTGATAGTGTTGTCCGGGGTTAACCACCACAATCAGACATGCGTATTCGCGACGACCATGGTTTCTTAGGAGACTCAGGACGCCTACAAATGGGTGCTCACCAAGTTTGTTGAGTGTATGGGGGGAAAATCGCCTGTGGCAGTTATAACTGATGGGGACTAGTCCATGCGAGTGGCCATCAACAAAATATTCCCCGAGGCTCACCACCACCTTTGTGCCTGGCATCTGCTCCGCAACGCAACGGCAAATGTGTCGAAACTCAGGTTCACTCATCTTTTCAAGAAGTGCATGCTGGCGGACTTGGAGATAAAGGAATTTGAGGTCCAGTGGGAGGCAATGGTTGAAGAATGTGGCGTGCGTGAGGTTGATTGGGTGAATGATGTGTACCGGAAAAAATTAAGTTGGGCGACGGCTTATATCCGAGGTAGATTGTTTGCCGGCATACGGACGACATCCCGTTGCGAATCTCTGCACGCCAAGATGAGTAGGTTTGTTGAGAACAGGTATGGTATCCTAGAGTTCGTCACAAACTTCCAGCGCTATGTTGACTTCTTACGTGACAACGAGCTGGAGTTGGATTTCCGCTCATGTTATGGAAGTCCGATTCTTCAGACAGAGTTCCCAGAGCTTGAGAAGTTCGGCGCGTTGAAGTTCACAAGGGAGATATTTGCCAGATTCCGTGAGTGCCTTAAGAAGTGCGTTCGCGTCAAAGTCAGCGAGGTCAAAGAAACACAAGCAGGACGATGTTTTATTGTGCACAAGTATCGCTGCCCAGACAAGCAATGAGAGGTAACTCTCTCGGGGACCAGCGGGTTATATCAGTGTTCTTGTCTACGAATGGAGTCGTTCGGATTGCCGTGTGTCCATGTATTAGCTGTTCTAGTGGCCTCAGACGTGGATACGTTGCCAGATAGTCTTATACTAAAAAGATGGTCAAAGACAGCAAAAAATGGGTTGGTGCGGGAGAGAAGCACAATGGAAAACACCGATGCGGCGTCTGTGTATAGGGCCAGGGTCGGTTCACTCATGCACCAGTGCGAGAGATTTGTTAAGGTGGCTTGCCTAAAGGAGGAGGACTTTAAGGCCTACTCGGAAACAATTTTAAAATTTACCATAGAGTTGGAGGGACAAAACGGCCTGTGCAGTGAATCTGTTTTGGACTTAGGGGAGCAGCAGGGTGGCAACGATGACGTTGATGGTGGAGTTGGTGATCCGGCAAGGGTGCGAACAAAAGGAACCGGCGCAGGGAATGACACCGAAACAGGGAAGCAGAAAAATGGGCTAAAAAGGCGCAAATGTAGATCTGGTGGCAAGCTCGGACATCGGCGGACTCGTTGCCCTAATCTATCTGCCGTCGTGCGGAAAGACAATAAAGGAGTTGTAGCTCCAACGTGCACGGTAATTTTTCCTTCCCATCATCCCCTTATTATGCCTTAATTATGTTGGATTAATTTGTGTTATGCCTTGACCAAAGAGTGATTTTTTAAGTGATTGTTATCATGCCTCTGATTATCTCTGCATTGACACATGCATCTTCATTACATCGGTAGTTTCACTTCGTGAACTCTGCATTGACACATGCTTTCATATGATTGACATGACAAACTCAGCTATGCGACTTCTATGTTTTCTAGTATTTTAGATTATCCATGACATAACAAATCATATTTTTTGTATTATTTTTATTCTTATATCATATATGAATCAACTACTTAATAAATACAATACATATTATTGTTCATGTAATACTTACGTCTAGTAGTCACAAAAAAAATATTTATTAGTCTTATAAAATAAATATATTATGTAATGTATTTTTTTATTGATACATATATGATATAAGGATAAAATTCATAATAGATATAGCAAAAAAAAATTGTCATGGATCATTGCAATATACCTATTAGTTAAACAAAAAAATTACATAACTTTTTTAAGCAGAATTCGTGGCACCCTACCATGGATTCTAGAAAACCAAAGAGGGTGTCAAGTATTCTATGTTATTTTTTTAAAAACTAATACAAAATTGCCACGGATCCCTTAAAATTTGTTTAAAACATACATGAATCCGTGGCAGGGTCCCACGGATTCCATAGAAATGGCAAATGGTGCAATCTGATCAATTTTTTGATTTTGGTGTAATCTGATAATATTGATTTCCATATAGTTTATATAGGTAACTTGCCCTAGAATATATTAGTATCAATTAGGATATTTATATTTATTAGTATGATGCTCCTTATAATTATAGAATATTAGGTTATTATTATTGTGATTCTCTATTTACCCATAAATAGGTATGCATTGTAATATATGAGACACATCTCATACATAAATCTCTCTATTGTGTATTCTCTCTCCCTTTCTAACATGGTATTAGAGCTTAGGTTCTTTTCAGATTTTTTTTCTGATGGGGAATCATCTATGGTATTCTCCTTAAAAATTTTCTAGATTATGATCAAACACTATTTTCATATAGTGTCTTTCTTTCTTGTTTCGATCTTGTTGTTTTTCACTTGTTGTAGTACCTTTGTGTTCTCGTTCTGAAAGTTTCTCCGATCTCTCCATAGAAATTTTGTTTCCACCTCGACAGTTTTACCAGTTTTTTATGGGAGTTCTAACAATATGAATAATTATATCCTTAATACTAAATAACTAAACAAGTATATAGTCTCATAGCATCAATAATAAAGGAGTGGATGGGGATTTAAATCGTAAAAATGAAGGATTAAATTCAATTTAATGAATTAATATCAAAACATGCAGAAAACATCTTCTAATAATAGCTAGGAGGAAACTAATAAAATAGAAAATAGCCTATAGTCTAATCCACACATATTCCCGGTAATTAATAAGACCAATATACTTAACCAATAATGCAAGAGTTTTGTCAAATTGAAGTGGCTCCAGAAATGATGGAATCAAATATCTTTCGAAAGAAAGTCAAGAAACTATTGATGTGTTGCCACTTGGGATGCATTAGAGTTATAGTCGTTTCGAAAATGATGCATATGATAAATTAACTTTGATTTTTTTTAAAAAATAAACATATTATATTAGCTTTATTATATATTATAAAGTTAAACCATCAATTCTTGACCGATGATGAGATTTTAATATAATTTTATGAGAAAACAATTGACTAAACAAATATTGATAAGCATGCGCGTGCCTCTTGAGTTTGACATAAATATTTACTTTTTTCGTAAATTAGACAAGATTGAAAGTGGAAAGCATCAAAGCAAAAATTAAAATCAGATGCTATTTCAATCAACTTTTATTAGCCCAATGATTGGTTCATTAATCTATTTAAATAAATTTTAAAATTTAAATTTCGTCTTACATATAAAATAATTTATTCATAACGATAAATTTTAAAATATAAAACTCAAATTTATAATAAATTAGTACTAGACCGATCATCAAATTGGAGGATACCACATAAAAAAAATCAGATGCTCTCTTTCTTAGTCACTATGGTATAATTTATACATAGTATATGGTGTGAAATATATATATTTGTTTGTTGTGTTATGCGCTCCAAAGAACCAAATTGAGGTTTGTGTCTTGTTCTATGCCTTTGCATAAAAAAAGAATGATAATCGCTTTGCAAAACTAGACAAAAGACACATGTGTCCCTGTCATTAACTTTTGCTATCATTATTAGTCACTAAGCAATTCTTTTACCAAAGGTCATATAATGGGTGTATTTCAAAGCTTAACTTTAGGGAGTTGGGGGCAATGAAAACTAATCAAGACTTTGGGATCATCATAAATTAAATGGATTATAAGCTGAAGTAGCAAGGATAATGTTTAATAAAAAGTACTATATATCTTATTTATGAAAAGGACACGTGTTATTAAATTACTTCTATAATGATGAGATGAGATGAGAAGAGATGAGATGTGTGGATGTTGTGACTAAGGTATGAAAGCAATTTCTCATTTGTTGACCTATGACTTAATCCTACTTGACAAATTTCTTTAAATTAATTTATTTAATTAAGTATTGCTTAAAAAGATTACTAAAAATCTTTTCTGATCATTTGCAATTGTCCAATTCAAGAAGGCAAGAACCCTTTTATTATACATATCAAAAGCTAAGGTATAATTATTGGGTAGAGGCATAGGAAGGGAAACTACAACGAACAAGGAATACGAGAGATAGATTGATATATACTATACACCGAATAATAATAAATCTCACGTTGTGTGCGAATATGTTAAAGATATTGATACACTCCCAAACTCATTAATTAGGTAATTGGCCCAAAAGCTAGTAATATTAAGATTAGTTTGTTCTTAATAATGTAAATAACTGATTAATTATTATCATTGTAAATTTGTAATTAATTATCGCAAATAATTGAATGAATAAATAAAAAACTATTTTGTAGTGAATTATTCATAATGAACTCCAAGAGAAATGTTAGGAACTAACATTTTTTAGTTTTATTAATATCGCTGTACAAATTTTTCTAAATTTTAAACCGCTTAGTCTTACAAATTTCAATATTATATCAAATTATTTCTTCAAAGAGTTTAAGCTATTAATTAGGCGAAACGCCAACAACCTAAATACTTATTGTTATTTTAAAATATAATTGATAAATATAATTATGAATATACTATATAGAATATTGTATGAAAAGAATGCTTTATAATAATTTTATTGTAGGGATGAGGGACAAGAAAGCTAATTGACATACATAATGTTTCTATCTATCGCATATAATAGTCAACTAACTAAAACACTAAATAACATAGTTTAATCATTATTAACTATATATAAGGACCCAATAATAATTTATGGAATTATACCTCTAGTTGATGATAAGAAATAAGTTTTTACAAAATAATTATTATACTAAAATACGGGATTAATTTGAAAGCTTTGATGTGTTTATAAGATCTAAATTTAAGATTGCATATTTATCATAATGACCGAAATTATTTTTTAACAAGTTTATTATTAGTAATAATATTTATGTAAAAAACAAAAGCACAACAAAAAATATTAATTGGTTATAAATATATAAAATAATTCATGTGTTTTTTCTATTAGTTTAATTAAATTTATAGAATAAATAAATTCACCATATGGTATCAAAGTTTGTATGACAAAATAAACTAAAAGAAAAAAGAAAAAAATCTCTGTAAATTATAAATGAAGTCTAAAAAACACACTTATATATATATAAATTTTTTTAAAAAAAATCGTCTTAGAGATATAATTATACATATAAGAATGATAGGTACTTATTCATTTTGTTTACTAGTTCCTTATACATTATGTATTAAGGTGATGTAAATGTAAATTTTCAACCTCTCCCCGGGAGTGCAATAATGAAGATATTGATATAGAGAATCCCAATGTACATAATTATTGGAGTACAAAAGTCAAGAGGGAGTAACATATAGAATATTGCAATACAATGGCTTTATTTTTTAGAACATATGAGTCATAAGATTCCTCTTTGTGGAACCTGAACAGAGCGGCTCTACTAGTTAAATTGTCATGTTCTACCTAGTAGCTAATATTAAGAAAGAAGCTAAGGCAAGCCCAAATTAGGGCTCTTATACTGACACCATTCAATTTTTCACAGGACTAAACCTTTTTTAAGTTTTTACATATATATATATATATATATATATATATATATATATATAT
>JASCZI010031831.1:0-13371 GCA_036250425.1 Stylosanthes scabra
GGCTCTGCTGTCCTTATATAGGACACGGAGCTATCTCGGGCTCTGCAGTCCCGAGATACGTATCTCGGGCTCTGCAGACCCGAGATAAGGGTGGATTTTGAATTGTCGTCTTATCTCGGGCTCTGCAAGCCCGAGATACGTGTAAACCTCATCTCGGGGTTGCAGAGCCCGAGATACGGGGGGTATGCCTAAATTGGTAAATACCCCCCAGCGAACCTATTTTGGTAAAATTTCTATTTTTTTTATTTAAAAAAATAAAAAATCCATTTGACATTAACATAATCTTTTATTTACATAAAAATTAATAATTTGGTTGGACTTGGTTAGTTAAAATAAATGTATATTTAGTATTATTCTAAAAAAAAAGACATCAATAACCAAAAATATCTCTCTAAATTTTTGTTAGTTGATATTGTTAAGTGTAATATTTTATTATTTAATATTTTCTTTGACATATTTTCTATTTAACCAAGTTGGAATGTATGATAGAAAAAAAAAACCTTTAAAATAAAAATTGAGGAAAAAAAAAATTCTTTGATTTTACTATTACTCCATTAGAAATTTAGAAAAAGTAAAAAAATACCCTGTTTCCTTTATTTTATGAGCCTTTTTATTGTTTGCCCAAAATACAAAATTCAATTAAAGTTTCCTCAAGGCTCAATTCTTCCCTCCTCCTTCGGACCCACTTCACTAAATCGAGGCTAATGTGTTAATAACATTTTGTGTCACATCATTTATAAATACACAACAGATTCATGTGTGTATCATAAACCTGAGTCAGAAAGTACATAGCTAATGGAAAACCTGATTTTAGCAGGTGCAGATTCACCAATAAGAGCTTATATTTAAAGTAGCTTATAAACAAGTTATTTTGTATTTGGTAATTTAATTATAAATCACATAATTTCTCTATAAGCGCTTTAAATAATTTATAAGAAAGTCACAAGTTAGTCTAAAAATTTAAAAATATTACTTTTAGACCAATTCAAACAGACCCTAATTCATGTAATAATTTATCTATTTTCCCTTATGAATAAAGAGAGATAAATGAATTATTAAGAAAATATATAATGTGTTTAAAAATATAGTTGTTGAAGAGAAATTTAAGCATAAGTTTTTGAGATATTGTTTTACATATTATTTTTGCAACTTCTTGATGTAAATGATCTATTATTAAACACCGTGGGTTGTTGTACCAGAGAAAATATTAATAGAAAATTAAAGGTAAAGAAAAATAGAAGAAGGAACTGAAATATAGATATAGATAGATATATTAAAAGTTACAGACAAAGTGAAATAAAAGAAAAAATGGAAGGAATAAAAGCAGAAGCCTAAATGAAATGAAGGTGAAAGAAAAAGTGGAAGGAACACTTGATTTTGCTCTGTGAATTTGTTTGTGTCAGTGTGACACTGGAAAATTGAGAGTTATTGCCAAATGTTCTAAGATGTAAAATTGATATTTCTTTAAGTGCTATTTGGTTTTTTTAAAGATGAAATTATGTTTTCTGTGGGAAAAAACGCAATAGTAGCATACTACTAAAAATTGACAAAGATCATAAATGTAGTCCTAACAGCATACATTTGAAATGGGTGGGAATTGAAAACCAAACTTCCAGAATTCTTGCTTAAAGTTTTAGTTAGTCAGTCCTTACACTAATCACATGAAGAATAAAGAAGCATAATTATTTAGCCCAAATTGCTAAAACTTGCAATAATACTTTTCATATAGAAGGATGTTGGGGATGAATATTAATTACATTGTGATAGTTCACAAACTCCAAAGGGAAGCTTGCTTGTTATTTTGTAAACATGTTATTGTATTTGACAGAAAGAATCTAGATTATTGCACAGAAAATCCAGAAAACTTTGTATCCCTTCAAATGATACTTGCAGTTGAAATTTTCCAACAGAAGGTTCTATCTGCAATACAATGTATATTGACAACTAGTTTTAGCATCTTGCCTAAGTGAAACGAGGGATACATGCTTTCAAAGTACATGCTTCACTTTCTTTTCTAGATGGTCAAGAAAAAACATAATTACTATCTAGGATGAATATTAAAAAATCTAAGAAATTACCTAATTTTCATACCTTTTCTTTCTTTGTCTGGTGAGGAGAACGAGTATTCCAAACCCTACAATGATTGCAACTTTTATTACCTGAAAGGAGGAGAAGGTTAAGGAAAAGGGCATGTGATCACTCTTCAAGAATAGTTGAGTGCAGTGATCAAGTTAAGAATGAACAACCAATATTGAAAAAACAAAAACAAAAAAAGTGGCTTGGGGCCATTGTTGATGCACATAAATTATCTGGCTTGGGGCCACTGGTGCAAATTTCAAATGTGAAAGGACTAATCCTTTTACCTCCTCAAACTACCATTATTAAGATCAAACCAAAATTTAAGAATAAATAACTTAAAAATGTAAAATTTTCCAGATTGAATACTGATCTTAACCTGATTAACTGGCCCACTAGAGTTTTCATCTGCATTATCATCAGAAGAACCTCTTGTCCTAGAGCCTCCACTTTCCTTAATCCTCTCATACTTGCTTCCCTTAGCTCCAGTTCTAAAACGTTCTGCATTCTGCCCCAAAAAAATTTAGATCAACATAAAATTTTCAAGGAAGAAGAAAATACACCATCAGATTCTCTTAAAAAAAAAAATTCAGTTTAAATGTTTCAAATCCACTCACCTAGAGTTAATTAGATTACCTAATTAAAAATCTTATTTTTTTAACAGAAGCATCTTTAATAGTTTTCCTTATTTTTTCCCTTTTCTCTTGTTTTACTTTTATCAATATATGACAGATCTCATCTCCTCCGTTGATTATAGAAACTTAAAGCTTTTAGTGAAAGATAATAATTAACCAAATGTGTGCCCAAGAATATTTATACCTTTCCCTTATTTTCTAACTTTGAGAAATGCAAACTTCTTTGATGGCTTAAGCACTTTTTGTCCTGACTTTCCTCTACACCCTTTAAGCTTTTACCACCCGTTGTAATGCACATCTTTCTTGATTCATCTGGGAATATCCAAACCCCAGAACTTTCAAAAGGGTAATACTTGTCCAATTTATTTCTGGCATTTGAATCTGTTTGTTTCTTCACACTCTCTTGCAAGATGGCTCCGGGCTCGGCATCCTGCGACTTATCTTGTTTCAAGTGCTGAGTCTTGGATGAATCTTTTGTTTCATTTTCACTTGATTGATATCTTGTTGGAGGTGGTTTAATGTAAGGTCTCATATCCTGTTTTTGAGACAAATCAGATGTGAACTCCAAGCACTTTAATTTACTTTCATACTCCAAGAAAATGTTAATGACATTGTAAAGTTGAGCAGTTACTATATACCTGAGCCAGGCCACTTTCAAAAGCACTTATCATCTTCCTCACATTACTAGGAGTTCTCCGCGGCGTTCTTTTCATCTCAAAGTATTGTGGACTATCTTCTTCCATAATAGGTTGGATTGATTTATTGGTGGTAGAATCATTTTGTTCTGAGCTTCTTAATATATTTGCCATTTCTTCTGAACTAAGAATTTCCTGAGATTGTTCCAAAGGCGATGACTCATTCATAGGCTTCTTACCCTTGTGAGGTGATTGAGCGAGATTAGCTGCCAGCGACACTGGTTTGGTTGATTTATATTGATCTGCAGAGTTCTAAAACATGTGAAATGATCATTATACAAGGATTATAGTTCACCTCCCAATTTCATCTTGCTGAAACACTGCAAGAGAGGGATGCAGAGTATTTAATCCTTAACTGGTTTTAGCTTCTTCTTGTCAAGCTGAACCCCACCAACTACATCTCCAGTACCAGATTCCTTGTTGTTGAAGAAAACAACAGAACCGTGTAGTCGAGAAACTGCTTTATGCTGAAGGTGTTTCTTTGGTGATTCTTCAGAAGATGGAGCACTTAAAACATCAGGAAAAAGCCTCTGAGGAAATGCAGGACCGCATTCATAACCAAAAAATTCTTTAACTACTTAGTTCTCTTTCTGCTTTTGCTCTAGTTTCTGTTAGACGATATAATTGCAATTGGAATTTTGTTATAGTTGATCTGATTTTATTTACTAGTCTGTTATTATCATATGTCTATATGAGCCTTGTAATGACTTGAATTACTCACTTTTTAAATCGTTTCTTAAAATTACTTCCAATTCTGTCAATGGTTTCTTCTCTTTCTATGTTACTATGAAGTTCAATATAGTATCAGAATCTTATCACACATCATGAATCCCAAACTTCTTACGGCATTGTGCTCAATCTAGAGCAATGTTTCTCTCCAACTAAAAACCTTCAGATCAGTTAATTATTTAATTTCCTTTTCACTTTTGATTGAACTTGAATTCTACTTTAAGTTAGTTTTAATGAATTTCAGCAGGTTCAAAGATTTATTTAATCAGTTAAGTGAGATCAAACCTGAGACCTCATCATTTGTGTGGAAAGGTAATGCATCATTTCCAATAACGGTGCTGCTGTCGGTTTCTGCGCCTCTTTGACGACTACTAAGAAGCTCATCCTGTTTTTTCTCTAATGCAGTTTGTCTCTGCAAAACAAGAGTGATGTTATCATACATATTCACTAAGGTTCATATAGCAGCTATATGTTTCAATATATCCGCCAGTCAACAAAATTTAAAATTATAAATGCTAAGAATCTCATGAACCTAGTCTACACCACTGTAACTCCAACATCAAATGCTATCTATTGAAATAAATGTCATTCAAAGATTTCTTATATGTATTTGAATGTGAAAAGTTCCTTTCATCTAAGCATTAGGATAGGACCAGTAATGTAATCAGCTCTGGCATTCTAACTTAATATCATCATCTTTCATAAGAATAAGTTTGATAAGAATTGTTTGTATAAGGAAAACACACCATTATGCGAATCCTGTCGCGCTCTTCGTCGCTAAGGATGAACTGTAACTTCAAATGCAAGTGTCCTTCCCCAAGGGTAAACATGTCTTCCCAAACACCTTTCTCTAATATCAACCTCACATGAATTCCTAAAAGTTAATTTCAATTTCTTGTTACACACTCAACAAAACGTGTGAGCGCACAGGCGATTGAGTGAGTGAATAAAAAGCAATAATCGGTTACCTGTACGCGCAATTTCATTCCCATCAGCCTCAAGAATCTTAACAATCAAATCATCACGGAGGCTAGTTAAAGGGCTGGTTTAGACAATAAAACAAACATGTTATAGGCTATAATGCTATATAGCATTGAAATTGTTTTGACCAGAATAATTGTCTAAGTTAATCTTACAAAGAATAGTTTCCCTTGTCACTGATTTGGTACTCTATCTTCCCCATGGAAACTGCATGCATTTACCACTCTGGTTATTATTAGAGGACAGGGTTGGTGACAAATTCTAAAGCAGGACCAAATTGCATACCCATTATGGATGCTGATGAAGATGATGGAAGATCCATGAATTCCAGTACTATAAAATGAATACAGAATTGAAGTTATTAATGAAATAAAAATAAGAGAGTTCTTGAATTACTATTAAATGAGTGTGTGTGTTAGTACCTGAAACCAGGATAGTTCCTGGCATTGCAGAGAGAAAGATTGAAATAAAGACAAGAATTGAGAGTGTTGAAGCAAAATCAAGATGATAGCATAGAGTTTCATTGAATGAGGGAAAAGATGAATGGATATGGTTAACTGGTTATGGGATCCAATGAAAAATAAGCTCTTGTCTCTTGTGGTCCTTTGCAACCGTCAACCAATTATTAATTATTATCATTAGCCTTAAAAGTTTCATTACAAAATTTACATTTTAAACAAACTACGGAGGTTCAAATATCATCCTGTATACATAGTAAAATCTTGTTAAAGATAAATGTCACTTTTTGGCATTGACCTTTATTATCAATATTCAGAACTAGAAAGGTAGTCAATGACGGCTATTAAATTGGTTACTGTTAGAAACTACTATTGATATCAAGAAGTGTGGAACCATAAAGCACAAGTAACTGAAGTAGTCATAAAGGAGCTTACATAACTAATTACAAATTTTGCACTAATGGCCAAACTAGTTCTAAAGATGGTTCTTTTTCAAATTCATCAATAAGAAATTTTATCAATCAAATTAATTTTTTAAAAATTACAAATTATTATATTTATCTTTATGTTAGTATACTAACAATTTTCGTGAAGAAGTGATGATGCAAAACATTAACAATATTTAATCTATCTAATTGGATGCTTATCGAATACATTTTAAACCAAATATAATACACAAGTTTAATTAATTTTTTGTATTTTTATCTCTTAGATTACATTTGGATGAGATATAGAGACTGGAAATAGAAAAAAATAAAGACTGAAACTGAATTAAATTTATATATTGTGCTTGGTTTAAAATATATTAAAAATAAAAATTAAAAAATAAATACCAAATTAAGTTGATAAAAAAAATAAAAAATAATATTAAAATTTTAAAAATTAAGTGAAAGTATTTAAAAAAAATTATTAAAATTTTAATCTCTAATCCAAATAAATTTCAGTCTCCTCAATTTACCAAAGGCTACCTAATGTATTTTCGCGGATCATCTCTTCCGAAGTTATTTCCACATTGTTTGACAAAAATATTCGGATCTATTGGGGTAACTTTTTGGCCCGATCTCTTACAAAAAACTTTAATTTCAGCATTGCATTTATGATGATGGCTGCTTGTTCCATATTGGCCTTGGGGAAAAAGGATGAAATTATTTGCAAAGCAGAGATGGGAGAGTAAGAAAAAGTAAGGAGGAAATGTGAGGAAAGGAACAGCGTATAAGCCACAAACAATGAATGAAACGGACATAACGAATAAAGTAGAAGATTCCGTTTTATAGTTGGAGTTTTGACTTTTTTTGGGACATATTGGGCACACAAAACAAAATCACAGCTCAAAACCGCGTGGCCCGTGGGGGACTCATACCTGGTGGCCCGTAGAGACTTAGTTAATACTAATAGCCCAATCCAATTTCTACCATCTCTTATATATATATATATAATATATGTGAAAAAATTTAGAGTCCTAACTCCTAACTTATAACCTAATTAGTTAATAAAAAAAAAAAAACTTATAGGATAATTATAAGTTAGTCTAGGTATTGATAGACGAATAAGAATTTTTAATAATTAAATTTAATCAAGTTATTAAAATAAATAACGACATAATGGTAATGCTACATGTATATTGTACACATCCGTATACATCATTTTTAATACGAAAAAATATAAATATTAGCATAGAAATTTTATTTTTCTATCCTAATATTTACATTTTTCCGCTTTATAAATAATATGTAAGAATGTGTACAATAGTATATGTAGATTAATTCAATAATTAAAAATCATTTAGACAAATATATATGATTTGTTAGTCAAGTAGTTAATTAACTTGTCTTTCAAATAAGTGTTGAATTTTTAGATTCTGATTTATATATACAATAATATAGTTCAAATTCACGATAGATTACTCTTTTATTTATTAAATTAGGAGATATCCTATAAGATGGAAACCATATATATAGTGACAATTGTCTTTTATTATATATATCTCTATGTCATCGGTATGATATTATATTAGGGTAGTTTAGAATTAGATTAAATTAGAATATACGAATTACATCTTTTAAAAAGCCTAAAAAATGTATCACTTTTAAATTAGGTTAGATATTTTTATTCGTTGGGGACTAGGTTATTTTAAAGTAATAGCCAATTAGGTGAAGAAACACATAAATACTTATATATTTTTCATATTTCTTCGTGTAAGAGACGTTTTCTTTTTCTATTTTCAGTTACATTTTTTCATATACTTTTTTTTTTTTAATTTCATTTGTTTACGGTGAAATATTTCTTGTGTGTGGTAACAAAGATCAAACTTTATTTATATATTTATATCATATAAATTTTAATATCATCTCATAAAATCACTTATTCTTATTGTAGTATTACTTATTATTATTATTATTATTATTATTATTATTATATGTAATAGATATATAGATTAGATAGTCAGAGTTTAGATTATTGGCAGCATATTTATGGATTTTTTTTTATTTCAGTTATAAATAAACTGTACTAGGTACATCATCTAGCTTCTACATCTGAAAGAATCAAGACTTCTCATGTTATTAGGATGCAGACAAAGTCTGAATCAAGAGGGAAGGGACACAAAAAAGCTGCATCCCAAACAGGGAATCATCATTGTCATGAATCCTCTCTTGTTAGGTCAATGTGAAATTGAAAACTTCAAAAGATTAACGGTACCTTGGGCCTTGGGGGAATAAATAATGGAAGCAGGGAGGGAGAGGGAGAGGGAGTAAAGGAATTAGGGAAACACCAAATTAATAAATAAAAAGTAGTCATGTTGCTTTCACCTCATTTGAAGATCTAAGCATAGGCAACCCTAACATTCCCCTTGACTACAAGCACCTTTATGCATAGTGCTTAAGGCACATTTTGCCTGCCTTATACGAATTACTTAAAAACAAAACACCCTTCATCAAACATTGTAACTTCCCTTACAAAAACACATATATATTAATATTTATATTTATATTAAGAAAAAATACAAGTTTTCAATATTTTTTTAACTAATAATCAGTCAATAAAAAATAGAACATTCATAATTACTGTTTATAGAACATTCATAAACTAAAGAAATAGAACATCCATAACTTATTTAGAAATAAAACATCCAAAACCTAAAGCAACAAACAATAGAAGCAGAACATCCGAAACCTAAAAAAATAGAACATTCAATTTAAATTGTTGGTTGATATTATTTTTGTTGGTTACGTAGCATTGTTGCTTTATATGTATGGCTTTTTTTTTTTTTTTTTGAGTTAATTTTAAGATATAAGTTTATAAATATAAATTAGAATTAAGGATTTGTATTTATGGTTTAAAAGTTAAGATAAACAGAATAATTTTAATTAATTAATAACTTAGGTTTATGTTGACTTAAAAAAATTAATTATTTAACATTAGTCTTAATATAATCAATACCCTAAAAACCTTAAAAGATAGATTAAAAATAAAGGCAAACTAATAAAGTATATATATGATGAGAAGTAGAACATAAAGTCCCTACTAATTTTATTGAATTTGGATACCTACTAATAAGAACAAGAGACTCGCATTTATGTTTGTCTACTTGCTCAGATCTAACATAATAATCAATGATATCAAAGTTCATATAATAAAGCGACCAATAATAATGCTTTATTCCCTCTATTATATATTAGTTCCTAAATAGTAATAATATAAACTTGATATAAATTAAAAACTTCATTAGTCTAAGTAACGATGTGAGGGAAATCCATGAAGCAAACCATAGGATAAAGCCATGAGCAAGATTGCAGCCTCTTTCTCATCATGAGGGAACACTTCTTTCAATGCCAAGTTCTTGCTCAAATTTATTGTCAACTCATCAAATCTAACCTTCTTTCTTCCTTTATTATGGTGATGAGATTGTTTATTGTTATTATTGCGCTTCTTTTTCAACTGATTTGGTGCACTAATAATACACTTGCCTTTCAACTTGCTATCTTTGTTTTTGTTGTGCTTGTGTAACTTCTTTTCGTTCTTCATACCATGATGATCAGATCCATTATCATCAGTATTAGCCATGAGAGTTGTATCCTTCGTTGATGCTGCCGCCTCCGCTGCGGCTGCCATGGCAGCTCGCCTCGCCTTCCTTTGTCTAATTCCACAAGCATTGCAAAGAGACTGATACATATATACATATACATCATAAAGATTAATCATTCAGCATAACATAGTGTATATTATAAAGATTTGATCAATTTGACTGAATTCATACATATAAAGATAGTATATCTAGAAATTATTTGTACAAGGATCAAACACAAAACCCCAAATCCAAATAAGATGAAGAAATTAATAACTAATTACCAATCCATTTAATCTTTATTGAATTGAGTTAATATAAATAGTTATTGGAAATATAAAAATGCTACGCGTACATTAAAAAAATAAAAAATAAGATAAAAAAAAATTATTATGTATTTGTATATTTTTTAACTTTTAAAAGTATATTATATATTTCAACAAGAGATTGATTTGATCACTAAATTTTTACTTCTACTTGTATGTCATGGTTGTTGTAAATAATATTGAGGTTTTGTTTTCTGTTAGAAAAGTTTGGATAAGAAAGCGCTTATTGTGATTTATCTCGAGAAGAGGAAGAAAAAAGTGATCTTTTCCAGCATAGAGAGAGAAAAACTATTTGATAATAAATTACATTGAGAATACGTTAAAAATAAATTGAAATCAGAAAATTTATTTATTTATTACTTGGTTTAAAACCAAAAAAAAAAGTACCTTGGGGCCTCTTGGTCCACTTCTCCAAAGAGGGGTCTTGGTGGTGTGACAATCAGAACAAACCCTAACACTCATAATAATAATATTATTATTATTATTATCATCATGGGTTGAAGAAGAATTATTGTTGTTGCTGCTGCTATCAGTTACTAAAAGGGATAGTGGCGGTTGCTGCTTTGGTGGCTCTTCATCATCAAACCCTAACCTGAAATTATTGTTATTAGTTTCATCAGAACCACCCATGATCCTCATCTTTGAAGACATCCACTTCACTGAACCTTGATCCTCATCATCATCATGAGCTTCACTATGAACATGATTTTCATTTTTCCTATCTTCTTTCTTCAAAATTTTCAACTTGATGAGTTTACTACTCTTTCTCTTTCCACCCTTTTCTTCTTCTTCTCTTTGATCCCATGATCCTCCACTAGAAGGATTATGAATCTTCTCGGCCTAAAAGATAACATATCACATGATCAAAATTATTGATTAATTAAAAAAAATATATGTAATCAATTTTTGCATCAATAAAAAGTGCCGTTAAAGTTCCGGCCTTGGTTGCTGATAAATAAAAAATATAAAATAATAACAGTTTTTTTTTTTATATTAACTGATACATGAATGAATGGTTAACTAACCTGTTGTTGATGAGTTAGTTGAAAATGGTTCGGTTGTTGTTCCCAAAAAGAGTAAGATCCTAGTGGTTGATCCGGGTATGGGTATGATGATGATGATGATAAAGAAGAAGAGAGTTGAGAAGAGTTTGTAGTAGTAGTAGTGAAGAAGTGATGTTCTTCTTCATTGAGATTGAGATCAAAAGGCAAAGGATGATGATGGGAATAACGAGAACTTGGTATCATCATGGAAAATTGAATATAGATCACTATTCTGCAACTGCAGCGGCTTATCTTTTGTCCACTTATAACAAGAGAGAGGAAGAGGAGGAGAAGAAGAAGATAGAGAAAGAGAGAAAACCAATGCAAGATGGCAATTATAAGTTTCTCATTTCTGACCATTACTCATATAGAAAAACATTATTTTTTAACGTTTAGTTAAATTGTGATTTTTAATAGTATGTATGATAAGATTTGTTTCTTGTTAAGGTTGTTCGGTATTAAATGAATTGAAAATGTAATTTCTAGTTTTAAATCTTTCTAGTCTTGGAATTTAAGTAATTTGTATTTTAAAGACATATTTTAATAATATAACAATATATTTTTTAAAAATTATTTAATATATTAAAAGTGTACAAAATATCCTTTCATAATTGACTATTTTTTGTAATTCTTTGTGCAGAATTTTAAATTATCGGCATTGGAAAGTGTTTAAGTTTTTCGCGTGTTTGTAATTAAAATAATTTTATCATTTAAAAAATATTAGAATTAATTGAATATTCGTTAACATATTATCAAGTGGAATCATTTTCTCACATAAGCTAGATAGCATCAATTTCTTCTCTTGTTTATTTGTGCTCCTAGAGCTCGAGCTACCTTCAAACATGTTGCTTCGATCAATATAGGAATGATAAGCAAATCTTTCAAAAGCAGAAATAAAGGCTGCGGGATATCTTTTGCTTCTCATTTCACATGAACCTACTAAAATACAATGTTAAAAGTAAAATAGTAAAATATCAATTCTTTAGATTTTTTTAATACGTTTAACGTTAGACTCAATTATAGAATTATATATAGAGTAAGACTCCAATTACAAACATTATAATAAAAACTAAAATGCAATTTCAATAAAATTATAGAGAATGATTATACAATAATTTCAATATATAAGGATCAAATTGCAATTTCAATAAAATAATTAAACCTATAATAAACTAAGAAATATATAAATTTATTTACAATAGTATAATACAATATTTTATGAGATTTTAAATATATTTTTTTATACACATTATTTGATTTTTTAGTATATACATTATATAAGAAATTAAGTCTAATTTATTCTAAAAACTAACTCAAAAAGTAAAGAGCCTTATATCTATAAGAATGATGAAATTTTTAATTTTAAACAATGTGAAAATTTGATTGAAGTAAAATTTTATTCGGGTAATGTCATTACTATTACTATTACTATCCATGCTAAATTAAATTAAATATATAAATAAAGGTTAATTATTAGAATGGGAAATCACTACATCAGTCAAGGATAATAAAATAGATACTAATACAATGTATTATGTATGCACATTTAAATGTCATTTCTCTTGATTGGAGCAAGATGCATGGAGCAATAGGAGGTGATTTGGCTATTGAGTGGCTCTTGGTACCAGGGAAATGGAACAGCTTGTGCTGCTAGACATATCTTAGGATTCTTCTTGTGTGTTTCTTTTGTTTTTCTTTTGCTTGTCTCACAAAAAAATAAAAAATATATATATCATTTCTCTTTGAAAAGTGGATAGTTATGAGTCAACATGGAAAAACAAAAGAAAAAAAAATATGAACAATCTTGAAATCAATGATTTTTATGGTTTATAAAATTCATTACACATTAAAAAATAACTAATTCTATGTTACAGTTTTTCAAATTATTGATGTATTTAGTTTCAACAGGTAACTAATAAAAATTCAGTTAATATCAGTCAACAATTTAATTGGATGTTCTATTTTTTTAGGTTTTAGATGTTTTTTTCTATTGTTAATTGTCTTAAAATATTTTATTTCTAAAAAAGTTATGAATATTTTACGGGCTTTCATTATGGATGTACTATAAATAGTAGTTACAGATATTGTATTTTTCTTGGCTGATTTATTGGTTAGAAAAATATTGATTACCTATACTTTTTTATTTATTTTTTACTTTTAAAAATTAAGAATTTACATTTTTGTTTTGTAATTTACCAAATTATTTTAATTGATGATAAGTTTTATATTTCAGTTGAATGCATTTGTTTTATTCTTACTATATTTATCATAATGCACATCTAATCATATAAGATTGTTAAACTATAAATAGTTTAGACACAAATATATATATATATATATATATATATATATATATATATATATA
>JASCZI010031834.1:0-10448 GCA_036250425.1 Stylosanthes scabra
TATATATATATATATATATATATATATATATATATCAATCAGTACTGTTCCACACTCTCAATCAAACGCGTGAAATACACGCTCTCACAATCCCCAACTCCGCCTCCACCCCATCTCCGCCTCTGCCTCCACTTCCTACTCCGCCTTCGCTCCACCTCCAGTTCCTACTCCGCCTCCGTCTCCTCCTTTTCCTCTTCTTCTTCCTCCTCTCCTTCTCCTTCTTCTTACATTGAGGTAGTTCTTCTTCTTCTTCTTCTTCTTCTTCTTCCGTTGCCGCCACTTTTTTTCTGCTGCGCTGTCGTCATCGCCACCGCTGTAACGAACAAAAAATGTAGCCACAATGAACAAATTTTATACCCACAACGAACAAAAAATTTAAACATGATAATAATGAACCAAACAAAAACAGAGCAAAAAAAATCAATATTTCGACGAACATAAAATGCAAACACATCGAGCAAATTTTATAAACATAACGAACAGAAAATCTAAACTTAATAATAATAAAACAAACAAAGAAAACATATCAATTCAAAATCAATGCAAACAACATTTTTCACGGATTCAGATTAAAAAACAATATAAATCAATTTTATAACATGAATGAAGAGTTTTCAGATTGAATTGAACCTCAGAATAAACAATCCAACAACAAGAGCAATAATTGCAAAAACAGAGCAATCTTCGAACAGAAAATGTAAACACAGCGTACAAATTTTATAAACATAACGAACAGAAAACTAACATAACAACTCAAAAAAGGAAATGCAAACAACTCTTTCACACATTTAGAATAAAAAACAATTGAAATCAATTTTATCACATGAATTAACAAACTACAGTGAATTGAACATCATAATAACACAATCCACTATCAAAACAATCATAACCTAAAACAACACAAACATTGATTAAAAAATTAGGGAAAATTTCCACAATCTCCTCCGGTGCAGAATTCAAAGGGAATTGATGGATTTGAAACTGAATCAACCATCATACGAACTTCGTTTAGAAAAAAAAAACAAAAAAGAAGATGAAGAACAAGATGAAGATGAGGAAAAAGAAAATGACAACGAAAAATAGAGGACTAGAACAAGATAGAAAAAGAAAAGAACGAAGGCCAGAGAGAAAAAAAGAAGAAGAAAAGAGCGTTGAATTTGAGCTGTGGAGAGAGACGTTGAGCTTGTGGGTGGGGCGCGTGAACCAAACTGCCTGGTTGCAGGTGTACATGTAAAAAGAGGTGTACAATTAGCAATTAGAGAAATGAGAAAACTTATTTATAGCAATTAGATATAAACAAATGGTTAAGATGAGAATACAAACATGAGAGAGAATGTGTGTAATTAATATATTTGAAATGAGAGAAGATATGCAATTAATATTCTTGAAACTAATAAGAGTAATTAACTTTAAAAAATATTTATAATTTTAAATATGTAATTATATGCTTAAATATTTGTAATTAATATTACATGCATAAAACATACAAAACATACGTACTCCACTCAAATTTTTACTATAGAAAATAAAATTATATATTATAATATAATATAAACCATTTTTATTAGAATGATATAGATTATTTAACCAAGACAAAAAAGAGATGCTAATAAACTCGTAATAGTTTTATTTTATTTCATATTTATGTAACACTAAAAAGCAGTATACTAAGTGCCCTGCATCTGCTAGGGTTTTTTTCTACTCTGCTAGGGTTTGCATGAGTTTTCCTAATTTGGTGACCTACGTGAGTTTTCTACTGATGAAGTGCGATTGTCGTTTGTAACCATGGCAGCTAGCTCTGCCTTACACACTAATACACATCACATTAATAATATTGGTGAGGAAGAAGAGGTTATAAGGTTTCACGATGAAGATGTTCACAAAGGGATTAAGAAGTACACTAAGAGTTTGATTGGCCGTCTCCTCGTTGACAAACATTTTAGTACTGGAACCTTAGAGGCTGCTCTTTATTCGATTTGGAGGCAACCAAAAGGATTCAAGGTGTTGAATCATGGAGGAAATCTTTTTCAGTTCTTCTTTGATAATGAAACAGATTTATTGCGGGTCATTAATGGCGAACCGTGGCTGCTTAAGAACTATTTTCTCAATCTGAAGCGTTGGACAGTGGATTCTCCAATATGTGAGGAAGAATTCACTCATATTCCAATTTGGATTCAACTATGGGGAGTTCCAGAGCATTGAAAAACCAAAGGTTAATGCAGGAGGATAGGTGAGGCCTTGGGTGAAGTTATGGATGCTGATATTTTTTCAATGAGGAGTATAGATGAAAGGATTCTAAAGGTTAAGATGAAGTTAAATGTCACATATCCATTGAGGAGATCTCTCAAAATTGTTGGTAGTAATAACAAAGTGATAGAATTACAACTGCGATATGAGAAAATTGGTAATTTCTGTCATTTTTGTGGTTTCCTAGGGCATGAGATCCGAAGTTGCTCGAAGCATCTGGAGGATATAGCTGGTGATTCTGTTGTGGAATTATGGGGGCCTTGGCTACGAGCTGAGCAGTTTGGGAACAGAATTGGTGGAGAAAATGACAAATCTAATTCAAAAGCACCAGGAGCGGACACTGGAAATAGAGCTAAACTGACGAAGCCTACCCCTGTTAGTCTAGTTAAATGCTTTGCTAGCTTGTCGATGAAGGAGCCTACTCTTAGGGTGGAAGGGGATGACAGCGACGCTCAAAGTATTTATCAAGGAGATGGAGGTAATAACGGGGTGAAAGTTGTTAAGGGAGATTATATGCATGGTCAACCTCTTTTGATTCGGGATAATGATGAATCTACACAAAAGCAGGATTCTGAAATTCCAAGCACATTCAACATTGGTTGTTCGAAGGGTCGGAAGGTTGGTGAAGAATCAAGAAGGAAGAACTGGAAGAGTCGGTCGGGCTAGAAGTGTTTCTAGTTACAAGGCCATTGCAGGTGTTAAAAGAAGCACTACTAATTTGGGTGATGTCACTAATGTGAAGAAAATATGTCATGATGTTGAGATTAATGCTGAAAAGGGAGAGGGTGCCACCTGTAAGTTGGCACCCAAGGAGGTATGAAGATGATGATGTGGAACTGTCTGGGTTTGGGGTAACCCCTGACAGTTCACAACATCAACCATTCCCCCGAAGTAGTGTTTCTTTGTGAAACTAAAAATAGTGCTTCGACAGTTGATGGTATTCTGAAATGAATAAGATTTACTTCTTGTTTTACAGTGGACCCTATTGGGATTGTGGGAGGTTTGGCCATATCATGGAAGGATGGTGAGCTGGTTTCTATTTTGGAGCATGGGGAGTTCTACGTTCACTTTGTTTGTATTAACCAACAAAGTCAGGAGAAGTGGGAGGTATTGGGGGTGCACACGGATGAAGGAGTTAGGGGGTGCATTTTGATTATTTGCTACAATTACTAGCTGCTACAAGTCAGGAAGTTTTTGTAGTTGGAGATTTCAATGTTGTTAAGGCTTCACATGAGAAATAGGGGGTAGAATGAAGTTGGCATCATCAATACAGCAATTTAATGACATCAACACTGGAAGATTGATTGACATTGGGTATGAGGGTCCAAAGTTCACATGGAGCAATAGGTAATTTGGGGGTAATTACATCAAGGAGAGGCTTGATCATGCTCTAGTTACTAATGAGTGGAGAGTGAAATTTCCACATGCTTTTGTCTCTCACCTTGATGATTCTGGTTCTGACCATAGAGCTCTATTGATCAGTTCGGGTAAGGAGGTCAGAAGATTCAAGCGGCGGTTTAGATTCCAAGAACGTTGGTGTGAGGAGGAAGAGGTGATTCGGTTGGTGAAACAGGTGTGGAGTAGTAAAGTTATAGGATCATCTATGTTTAGACTTGCTAAAAAATTAAAATGGTGTCGTCATAAACTTGTTGATTGGCAAAGGTCATCGTGTTCAAATTCGAAACTGAAAATTCAGCAAATTAAGTCTTTAATTGATGAAGAGAAGGAAAATGGAGGTCAAGGAAATGGTGTTGCTTTGCGGGTACTAGAGGAAGAGTTGGAGGAAGCTTTGGATAATGAAGAAAGGTACTGGAAAGAGAGTCCAATGGTTGAACTGAGGTGACCGAGATACCAAGTTCTTCCACTCTAAGTTTCAAGCCCATAACAGAAGAAACAAGATTGAGGCTTTGGATGATGGGAATGGTTCTTTAGTTACTGATGCAGAGCACATAGTTACAGCTGCCTAAACTTATTTTGAGGATCTATTTGCAACTAGCAACCCAAAGGATTCTTAGGAGGCAATTGAGGAGATTCCAGTGAAAGTTAGTACTCAAACTAACAACTCACTTGTCAGGCCAGTGGCAGAGAAGGAGATTAAGTCTGTTGTTTTCTCTATCAACGCATTTTCAGCACTGGGCGGTGATGGTTTCACAGCAAAGTTCTTTCAATTTTTTTGGGAGACTATAAAGAAAGATGTTATCACCGTAGTTTGGCAACGGTGTCAGAAATTTGAACGCGGCCCCGAGACTGGTCCGGAAAAAATGGTGTTTCGTTGCAGATAGCTCTAAACCAGTATTACGGGAACCGTGCCAAATTTAGTTAAAAAGGTGTCATAGGATGCAACCAATTAAAAATTACCGAGTACTAGACTCGGGTCGTTCTCCCTAGGAATTGAAAACTGAAGTTTTCTTTTGGTTGAGAAAATGTTTGGGTTGCAGTTGAGTTATGAGAATAGAGAGCAGAGAAAACAAGATTGCAAGAATGATAAAAGAGTGCTCGGACATGGATTGGAGTATTGTGCGTCCCCATTATCACTGTCAACCCCAGTTTGGATGGACTGTCACCTAAAGGAAGCAAGCCACTACTGTCAAATGGTCGAGTGGTAGAGTTAGCCCTTATCCGAAGGTCCTGGACTAGTATACACAATAACGTAAGTCCTTGGTATTTGGCGAACTCGAATAACCCATCAAGTTCATGTCATTAAGGACTTCCCGTTATTAGCAGGGACGTGGAGTTAACGGCATCAGAACTAACCCCGTTCCTCCCATTCGTTGCCTTTAGGGATCAGTAGCTAAGGTCATCCGCACACTTCAACCCATGGCCAAGACACAAGATCACTACTCACTAATAGCAGAAATCATAATGGCAGAAATAAAATGGGCAGCATAACAGCAAGACATAATGATAAAATAGCAGAAAATAAACGGGCAGAGTAACGATAATTAATATTAAGAGAAATGAAATGAACAGAGTAACAATATAACAGTTAAGCAGAAAAATAGTAAATTGTTTGGCCGGTGTGGCTTACAAAAGAATATCCTAAGAAACTACAACTAAGAGAAAAATGGTGTATATGAAGGGCTCCCCAAAATGGTGTGGTCTTCCTCTATTTATCGGCTCCAATTCTGCTTCTGATGCGTACGCACTGGTGCTTTAGGTGCGTACTCAAAGGTTCCGGTTCCAGCTTAGACGTGATGCCTAAGTCTTGGTAATGCGTACGCATGTCACCATGGGTGCATACGCATAGGCATCTGAATTGGCCTCCAAGCTTTTCTTCGTGATTTCCTCGTTCTTCGTGCCCTTTTTAGCCACTTCCGCTCGGATCTTATCCTATTAAACCCTGAAATACTTGCACAAACAAATCAACGCATCGAGCGGAATGGGAAACAGTTGAATTCATAGCAGAAAATTGGCTAAAATAGCAGGTGTTTGCATTTTAAGTCATAAGGAATGATTATTCACGAACTTGCTTGTTTTGCAAGTATTTAAGTGGTCAGAGGCTGAGAAATTGTCGATTTATAGCACAGAAATAACCATAAAAAATAGGTTTATCACTTTCTCAGAGCTGAAATTGGCACAAATCCATGTTGGGGTTGGAGAAGTGTTTTGGAAGGCAGGAGAGTCCTAGAGAAAGGTATTTGGTGGCGAGTTGGGAGGGGTAACTTTATCAGAATCAAAGAGGATAATTGGCTACATACTAATCTTCCTATAATGCTGAATCAGTTATCTACTAAGGAACCAGTCCCAGTGTGGGTTTCAGACCTAATGCTTCCTAACCGAAAATGTGATCAAAGGAAAATAACATCTTCTTCAACCAAGCATATGTAACAGCTATTATTCAAACAGAGATTATAGAAGGAGAAGATGAACTAACCTGGTTCAGAGCAAAGAGTGGTGTCAATTCTATTGCTTTGGGCTATGAACTTTCTTTCTTCCATCCTCCAATTGAGTTTATGCCAAAGCACTGCAGAAATAAGGAAGTTTGGTCTCAAATTTGGGACCTCAAAAAGCCAACCCAAAATTAAGAATCTGCTTTGGAAGGTCATGAATGAATGAATTGCAGTGAGGAAGAAGATTTATACCAGATTCCCTGCTGTGAACTCAAAATGCCCAGGGTGTGATTTTGCGGACAAAACAATCTTCCACTGTATATGGGGTTGCCCAGACTCGGTGGCGGCGTGGTTCCATGGAAGTGGTGGCTCCATCTGACCCAAATCTTCAAAGTTGAGGTTGATGGTAAGAAGAAGATGGAGCTAAGTGCTGCTTTGATCTAGTCAATTTGGAAGGTGCATATCACGTTGGTGTTTGAAGATGATCGAAGAACGCCATCCATGGTGGTTTCTACCGCCCTCTTGGACGCCTAATTTTTTGAAGTCTTTGTTTCTGAGTCTATTCTTTTCTCGCTCCCTTTCAGTGAACGCCTTCTATTTTTGTTAAAGCCAATCGAGGAATTATTTTAAAATTTTAGAAAGTAATTACTTTAATAGTAGGTAATATGGTAAATATCTTGGTTCTTTTATCAATGGATAATTGAAAAAAACTTACTAAGAATTTCCTTATTACTAAGAATTTAATAATAGGTAATATGAGTTAAACTAGTTTTATTACTATAAATTAATTTAAAATAAATTTATTAAGAAAAAATATTATTATTTATCTTTTAGAAATTTTAAGAAGTTAAGTTATGAATTGAGTCATGGCAAAATTTTTTTTCGACATTATGATGAATTTTATTACAATTATATAAAAAGATTAGTATGTTCTATAGTATAAAAGATATATGTATACACTATAATGTCTAATTAGTTACGATAAGTACTCTTTATGCCATAAAGGTTTGAGGTCAAAATCAAATTGGTCCCAAACTTTTTTTCTTTGTCAAAATTGCCACAAAGGTATTAATTGTATTTAAAATAACCCTTTTAGACAAAATTGCCCCTCCTCTATTCTAAACCTAAACCACCCTTCTCCATTCTTCTTCACCTCATTCCTTTGCAGCTACCTTTCTGCTCCACCATCTACACCACCATTGAACCACTGAACCACTGCACCATCCTCTTCCCTCTGCTCCGGCACAACCGTTCAAAACCACCATTGCCTTCCCCAACAGCGCATGCTACCTCTACAGATTTTGCTTCTCGCGCTGTCCCTGCTCTGGTCGCCACCCACCATAGCAACGCCTGCAATCGTAGCGCCACCGCACCATTGTCTGCCTCCTTTTACAACTGACAAGTTGAGGTCGTTGGTGAGAAAATAGCAAGCTTTCATTGAAGCCCATGTTGATGTCAAGACAACTGATAACTACACATTGAGGATGTTCTACATTGGATTCACCAAGAGGAGATTTAGCCAGATTAAGAGGACTTGTTATGCACAATCAAGCCAGATAAGACAGTATGTTCAGATTTGGGTGTTATGGAAGAAAAAATTAATTGACAGGTTAGTACATAGGCTTTGGGACAATGGGGTGGGAATTAATTGGGAGGAAGCTGTTAGCCAAATTATCATTGCCAAAAAACAATGGCTAATGGAACGAAAAGAAAGAAATGATTTATGCAAAAGAACAATGGCGTAACTATGTTCCTGTGACTTGGAAGGGTGCAGATTCTGACCTTGGGAATTTAGTGTATCATTTTGATATTTTAATTCCCTGGTCGTTTTTTTTAGTGTCTAATTCCTTGGTCTTTTGAAACACATAATTTGTTTTTGTTATTTTCATTGATTTTTCCTTCTAATTGAAGCTCATGGTATGTGTGTGTAAATTTTTATTATTCTTCTAATTGTTATGTTTGTTGTTTTTCTTTGATATTGCTGAAGAACTTAACTAGTGAAATCAAAAAGTACTATATTTAGAACAAATAAAGAATCATAGAAAATAGTTATAATATGGTCAGGATTTAACTTTAACCCCCCAGTTTGTATGCTATTTCATTCTATAATTTTGATTATCCATAATTTGTTTTAGCTTATTTTAAGTTCTCTAATAATTTCATTAATTTAATAAACTTAAATATTAAAATAAACTTAATTATTAAAAGGAAAAATAACAACAATTAACTAACAATAACATATAGGGGCAAAACGGTAAAAAGGGTTTTTTTAACTAAAAACTTAACCTTTTTAGCAATTTTGGCAAAAGAAAAAAATTTGGGACCAATTTGATTTTGATACCAAACCTTTATGGCCAAAAGAGTAGTTATACCTTACGATAATTAAAGTGCCTATACAATTTTAATAATATTTAAAAAATCTTGTTAAAATTAAAATAATACTTTTTTATTTTAATACTTAATAAAAATATATGATTTTAATCTAAAGTTGTATAACCATCATAACTATATAAATATATTGTTACGGATCGGCTGGCCTCGAATACCCAATCCATAAAAATAAGAACATGAACAATGGGCCCACAACAAATATGATTAGGATCATATCTGGAAAGTTATGATATGATCACAGCAAATCCTATGAAGATTTCAATCATCCAACACTATATAAGTAGGGGGGCAACACCCTCCCTCGAATCCTAATTCTAGGAACTCACAGTCTATTCTCACACACATCAATCCTCATTCTTCATCAAGCTCCCGTTGACTAGGGGTGGGTATGGTTTGAAACCAAACCACATCCAAACCTCATCCATTTTAAAACCATATTTGTGGTTGAAAAACCAAACCTGAACCAAATTTATAAAAGAAATCGGTTTAAAATCGGTTTGAAAAAACAAAAACCTATTTTGAATCGATTTGAAAATCTCAAACCAGATGCTAAAAAAATCGATTCCAAATCCAGATTTTAAAATAAACCGGTTTTAAAACTAGTTTTAAATCCTGATTTCACTCAAATCCATTTCTAAATCCCGTTTTTTTCTTTCAAAAATCCAGTTTTTTTCTTTCTAAAATCCGGTTTCTAAACCAGATTGCTGTATAAAAAATCCAGTTCTAAATCCGAATTTTCACTAAAATCCAGTTTCTAAACCAGATTGTTATATCAAAAATTCAAATCTAAATCCAATTTTTTGAGAATCCAATTCTCAAACCAGATTCTTAAACTATAAAGTATATAAGTCAACAAAATACATGTCATTAAGTCAACAAAATATATATAAAATTAAGTCGTTAACATAATATCAAAAGATTCACATGAACTCCCAACAAACACCATCTTGAAACTAAACATACCTAATCATCATCATCAGGAGGTTCAACAGATACCGCCGCAGAACAAGCACCATCATTAGAGGAAAATATATCTGTTAAGGGGAATGAAATAATTATACGCAAGTCTATATTCAACAACGTTTAATTAGTAACTAACTTGTAATTTCTAAATTGAATACCTTGATCAACTTCTTGAAGAACTTCGCCATCATCACCTTCTAATTCGAAGGAAATATCTTCCTTAAGCCAATCTCCCGTGCACACCAAGGCTTCCACCATTTTAGGTGTTAAGGAACTGCGGTATGGATTGAGGACTCTCCCTCTTGTACTAATAAAAAATGAAAGAAAGAAAGAAAAGAACCAATAAAAACAAATTCAAATTAAAAACATATCTTAGTGGATCATGGAATTATGCAGCCGAATCAAATTCAAATTTAACATCCAATCAAATTGCCTGTTCCTCTTGAAAATAAATGGCAGAAGAATAAAGAAACTTACTTGGCTACTCTGGTTCACGAGGGAGGCAATATCATCCAAGACATGCTTAACATTTCTCTCTCATTTTCATCATTCTGCTGCAATTGGAAATAACAACAAACTTTGAGTTCTAATGAAGGGAAGCTTTCTAACAACACATCAAGTAATTGGAAATAACCCATGAAGTAATTATTTGTCTTATCGTTGCTTTACTCATAACCCTTTTCAAAATTCAAAAGAAACATTAAAAAAGGGTAATAAAATGTAGAAATCTTTATGTTTTTCTCAGCTTACTCATAACCACAAAGAAGCATTTTATCAAATAGACAGGGTGCATATGTTGTAAATAGTAAATATGGAATCACACTCACCATTCACCAACAGGCCAGAAGCAAGAAAGTGACAAAGATGACTTAGAAGAATAGAGCAAAGAGGCTTACGGCAATAGCGGACTATCGGATGTAGTAAGTGACAGGGGGGCCTTCGGGCTAACGTCTCGGCTTTATATATATATATATATATATATATATATATATATATATATATATATATATATATATA
>JASCZI010031835.1:601-10846 GCA_036250425.1 Stylosanthes scabra
AAAAATGAGAGATGAAAAACTCTCACAAATTCATCCTAAACTATCTAAACTATGGAAATAATCCTAATGGTAGTGTGTAGTGTCTAGCCTCCCTTGTGCTTTAGCTATTCTCCCTTTATATAGAGTGAATTTGGGCATCAAAGAGGCTTGGCCTAGGCCCCAAGACTTGAAATTCCAATTCTAGCCTTCAATTTGGGTGCGGCCAAGGTGGAGGATGCGTGTGCATCAGCATTCGCTGCGCAAGCAACGCTGCTAGCAATAGCAGGTTGCGTGCGCAACCTCAATTATTGCGTGCGCAACTTATGCTTGCTAGCAGAGTTGCTTGTGCAACGTGCAGAGTTGCGTGTGCAACTTCCTTAGTTGCTTATGCAACCTGCTAGCAACTCTTCTAGCAACATTCTTCCCTTCTTGGTTTCTCTTCATGAATCCTTTGCTTCCAATGCTTTCTTTAGCCTTTTCCAAATATTTCTTAATCCCTAAAATCCTGAAATACACTAGAAAACATATCAAGGTACCAAGAGGGATGATATTATACAAATTTCACTCAATTCTAAGGCTAATTTAGCATGTTTATCAAACTTAGAACAATCATGGCAAATGTTCACAAACATGGTTATTCACAAGCGATTATGTGGTTTTAGGTTGATAAACCCATCAAATATAACGGATATTTTATCATGAAATATGGGTTCATCAATGAGCGTCTATTTTTGGTTGTTTGTAAATATGTGACTACAGTGAATATGATAGTCTTTTAGATTTTCTTAGATAGGTGTTGTTTTTTCGTTTCAACTTATGAATTGTTTATCGAATACTGAGGTCGAACTCAGACCCTGATTTGCTGTTATTTGATCCTGAAATTGAAAGAACGTTGCGACGTACAAGGCAAGTCAGGCGTCAACTTGAGTTTGAGAACAACTCACCTTCCCAAACTGCAGAACTGGCATCCGAGAACAATTCTATCTACTCATCTGACACCAATACTGACTTTGAACTTTCCCCTTCTTCTGACACATGTACATCTATCATGAGAGATATCCCGAGACTTAAATTAAAGCAGCTCGGCGGTGCAAGCACTGCCATGGAAAATCAGCCAACCAGGTATCCTGAGCTAAACGCCAAATTTGAGCTCAAGTCTGGCCTAGTTAATCTGCTTCCTCGATTCCACGGATTGCCCGGGGAAGATCCTATCAAGCATCTTAGGGACTTTGAGGTGATCTGCACCACCAGAAGGATCAGTGTGATGAAGACGTAGTTAAAGCTTTCGCTCTCTCGTTTTCCTTAGAGGGAAAAGAGAAAGATTGGTACCACACCTTACCAAGTGAAGTTACAACAGAGTGGGCATTGTTCAGGAAAAGGTTCTTAGAGAAGTATTTTCTGCCTTCAAAAACCAACGTAATCCAGAAAGAGATCTCTAGGATTTCACAACTTCACGAAGAGACCTTGCGTGAGTACTATGAAAGATTCAAGAAGCTGTTATCCTCATGCCCCATCACTCCATTTCGAATTTTCTCCTAATCAACTACTTTTGCGAAGGACTAACACCAACTGACAAAGCAATGATTGACGCATCAAGTGATGGAGCTCTGATGAACAAAAGGCCAGAAGAAGCGTGGGAATTAATCGAAACAGTGTCTGATGCTAATCAGCACTTCAAAACAAGAGCCACCAACAAGGGTGTTTACGAAGTAACTCCTTCAGAATCAATTGTTCTTGCTAAATCCTTGGTCGACATTGCTTCCATGTTGAAGGAGATCAAAGAAGGACAACAACCAACCCCAACAATATTGAAGCGTCAACCTGATGCCTTACAGCAAACCCCAGCTAAGCATTGCGGAATCTGCTCTTGCAACTCGCACCACACAGATGAATACCCCGAGCTACAAGAGGATAATACAGTGGCATCAACTCATAATTTCTTTGAGGGTACTACGATACCACCTTACAAAAAGCAATATTACACTCAAGGGTGGCGAGACAATCAACACAATCATTGGAACCCCCCTCAACAGCAACAGAACCAAAACCGGCAGCCATAGACTTATAGCTAGCCCCAGAATCCACCAAATCAAAGATATCAACCACCACACCTTCGTCAAAACCTTCCCATGAATCCTCCACCATCCAGTTATGATGAAACCTTACATACTTATAAACAAGAGAGTAGGGAACTGAGGGAGGCACACAAGAAAACTGAAGCCCGTCTGAACAACTTAACTGAGCTTATGCACAAATTCACTAGTCAGATGGTGGTCAACAATCAACCACCCCCAGTTCAAATCCATTACCATCACAACCTCTCCCAAATCCAAAGGGAGGGATCAATATGGTACAAACTGCAAGTGATAAAGGTGCAATTGCGGAAAAGGGAATAGAAGAGGAAGAAAGTGACGAGGAGGAAGAAGACGAGGAAGACGATGACTGGTTGTACGAGTTATTGGCTAAACTGGCAGGAGAAAGTTCTGACAGTGAAGACGAATATCAAGAAACTGAAGAAGATGAGTTGGTTGAAGTTGCTGAAGTGGCCGACGAAGAAAAAGTAAGCAGCCCGAATACGGAAGAGGAATTTGTCATTGCCACCGTCTCCAGAGAAGAGAAGCCAGAAGAACTTCTTGAAAAGTGCGCTAATCCTGGGCCCTGCTTTGTGACATGCAAAATTGGAAAGGCATATATTCCAGATTGTCTATATGATCCCAGAGCATGTGCAAGTGTAATGCCGCTAGAATTATACAGAGCTTTAGATCTCGGACCAATGAAAAGAACCACTGAAACATTTCATCTGGCTGATACAAGCACTGTGTCCATGGTTGGTATAGCTGAGAACATCGTCGTAAAACTAGGAGAGTTGTCCATCCCTGTTGACTTCCATGTCATCAGAACCCCCAAAAATAACAAGGGGAGCACCCCCCAAGTACTGCTGGGGAGACTGATTCTGAAGTTCGCGAGTTTTAAACTTAATTACTACGATGAAAGTTTTTCCCTTGAGGTGGGAAATGTTACAGAAATATTTCAGCCAACACGGCCACCCATACCTCAAGAAGAAAGCGTTCATCAAGCTAGAAAGGAGGAATCAGTGGGAGAAATCAAGCAAAAGGAAACTGTAGATCAGACAGCTATTCCTAAGCAAAAAAGGAACAAAAGACCCCCAACCCAGCTCAAAGAAACAAGCAGAAGAAAGAGGCTACCAAGACAGTGAAGCAGAAGAAGCCAGAAAAAGGAAAAGAGGAAAAGAAGGCATAATTGAATTACAAGAATTTTATAGATTTGATTGGGAAACTGAAAAGGATCAACAATACAATTGTCAAAGATGGTGGCATTGGAGTTCATCTGATCGAGGATAACTCAAAGTGGAAGTAATGCCAGCAACCTACGTCCAACTTAAGGACGTTAAACAAAAGTGCTAGGTGGGAGACAACCCACCGTGGTAACAATTTCGGACCCTCAATCTTGTTTAAATTATGCACATTTGTTTGATTAACTGTAATATAACTGTTAAGTATACTTAGACAAGGTTAGGTTCTTTGTTAATATCTGGAAAAAAAAAACTCTCTCGGGTGCATATGCAACCAAGACCTTGGTGCGTACACACCCACAATCGCAGAGAGAAAACCGAAACATCACCCTAGTGCTTATGTACCCATGCTGTGCATACGCACAGGCGACACACCGGCATGCATTAGAGGCCTATAAAAGGCCTCCATCACTCTCTCAATCCTCACACCTCTCTTTTCTTCTCTCTTTCTCTCATTTCTTCAAATTCTCTCATTTCTCTTAATCTCTCTAATTTCTCTCAAGCTCTCATTATCAAACCATCAAAGTAAGATCTTTCATTTTCTCTCTTTTCATTGCTTTTAATTAGTTTTAGTTAATGCATTCTAAATACTTAGCATAGGAGTAGGTAGTAATGGTTAGGATGTAGTGACCTTGTGTCTTGGCCATGGATTGAAGTGTGCGGATGACCTTAGCTACCGGTCCCTAAAGGCAATGGATGGGAAAAGCTGGGGTTAGTTTCGAGGCCGTTAATACTACGTCCCTGCCAATAATGGGAAGACCTTAATGACGTGAATTTGATCGGTTATTCGAGTTTACGTTATTGAGTATACCTAGGACCTTCGGATAGGGGCTAACTGCACCATTTGACCATTTGACAGAGTGGCTAATTTCCTTTAAGTGACAGTCCATCCAAACTAGGATTGGCAGTGTTCATAGGGATACACATTACTTCAATTCATGGCCGAGCACTTTTTAATCATTCTTCTAATCATATTCTGCTTATGCTTAAGGGCTAATGCCGTGCAGCTTTAGCTTAATAGCTCGCACATTTTACAAAGAGGGTTGGATTATCCGAATGTGTTGCACATGCACCCTCCTCTTTCTTCATTCAAATATATCTCACTATTCCATAATCTATAGATATGCTTCCCACCAATGTAACTCGGAAAACAAGTACTCATCCGTGATTTCCAAATGTGTCATAGCAAAAAATTTTAAGTTTGGCAAGGCCCTACACAGATGGTTCTTCTCTGCAGCAAATTTGAATTAAGGTTAAATGAAATATGAACATGCCCATTCATAATAAATTAATAAATTATATTCAATAATCAATCATTTTTAAACACGAGATAAAACTCAATTTGGCCCCCAAAATTTGAAGCGTAAGTCAAATTGGCCCCTAAAATTTAGAGTTATTTAAATTTTACCCCGAAATTTTGAATCCTAACTCACGTTGGCCCCTAATTCATTTTTGTTAATGGCGCATTGACGTGTAACGTTTACACAGACACGGTGGCACAGTTAAACGACGTCGTTTCCACCAAAACCCTAAAACGACCCGTTTAATTAATAGCCCAATTTTGTTATCTCCTTCTTTCTCTTCAACTTCAAAATGATTATGATTTGTGCACAAGCTGGAATGAATTTGTTAAAATTTGTTTAATCTTTTTGAAGTTTGCTATTTGCGGAGTTGAACAAAATAAGGGGAACTTTTTGGTGAAATTGTGGTGTATTTGTGCTCAATAACTAGTTAAGATTTTGCGATGAGTAGTGATCTTTTTCAAGATTTTTTGACTAGGAAGATTTTGTGGTGCAATGCGGGGTATTATAAGCAAGATTAGGATTGGAATTTTGATTACTGTGTTCTTAGTAAGCGTGTGGATGGGGGAATTGAAAAATATTTCCTGGCATAGAAGATGGGAATATGATATTTCCATGTTTGGTTGAAGGATTGAACAATGATTCCCTAAAAAGTTACATTCCATGGAATTAAATTGCCATCATTTTAAATCCCTCCCCCTCCATGGGTAAATTTAATTCCTTTGGCATGAGAATCTTAACACTAAACTAAAAAGGCCAAATTACCCTTCCTTTTATTATCATTTTACACTTTTCAAATCGAGTAAACCACCAAAATTAGACCCGAAGTTTACAAATGCTGACAAAAATTACCTCAAATTTATTAAAAGACAAAAATGTCCCCCATTTTTTTTAAAACGTGACAAATATGGCCAACTATTAAATGAGACTGAGTACGTTAACGAAATAGTCTGAGTTGGCAAACAAAACATCCAAGGTATCATCCCAATCATTCAAACACCGTTTCATCTAGAAATTGATCCCCAATTTGTCACACCCAATCCCCTAAATTGTGAACCCTAATCCCCAAATTGAAGGGTAAAGACCAAAGAAACCCTTCCCTAATAAAATACCCAAAAATCCCCATTCCAACAAAACCCGCGAACTCACTCTGAGTCCCGTAGTGCTGTGTTGTCAACTCTTCTTCTTCTTCTTCTTCTTCTTCTTCTTCTTCTTCTTTTTCTTCTCCGTCTTGACTTCGCATCATCAACAATGTGGTGAAGAGCAGTCATCACCATGTTATGCAACGACAACAACCCCACTGAAACTTGAACTACCATCGCCGAGCTTGGAGGCTGGGGGTAAGAACACACTTTCTTTTATTCTTTTTCCATTATCTTTTTATTAGGGCTTGTGCTTTTTCAGTTTAATGTTGAACTTTGTTAATGCATTCCTGCCTTGAATTTTTCGTTTCTGTGTCTTGTAGATGGCTCCATTCATCACTTTAGTATATCATCACATGGGTAGGTTAGAAAGAGATCCGAACGGTGTAGTGAAGTATAATGGGGGCTTGGTTATCAATATTGATGGGGTTAATCCTAATACATGCAATTTCTTAAAGGTTGATGGTTTGATTTTGGATTTGGGGTATTCTAGTACCAAAGCTGTTTACTGGTTGGTGCCTGAGTTAGATTTGGATAATGGGTTGAGGTTGCTTGAAACGGATGAGGAGGTTGCAAACATGTGCAATGCTGCCTCGAAAAATGGAAATAGGATATACTTATATTTAGAGCACCCCATTATTGCTGATTTGATTGTTGCTAAGCAAGTGATTATTTCTAATGATGAAACTGTGGATCAACATGAAAAAGATAACAAAGTTGTGAACAATGAGGTTCAAGGTAAATCAAATGAAGATGAAATGCACATGAACACTGATGCTAATCATGGGTTGCAGAATGGTGGACCGAACACAAGTTCTGGCCAAGGCCACAATGAGGATTCCAATGTTGAAGTGAGACAAAGAAAGGGATGGAAACCGAGAAAGAAGTTCCCAAGACCTCCTCCAAGCGGCAGCCACAACACAACTCAGAGAACAATAACCAAGCTGAGGAGGAAGGAAGGCCAGAATCAATTTTAGAGAATGATAATGAAATGGAGGAGCAAGGCATGCCAGAACCTATAACGGAGAAAAATAATCAAGCTGAGGATCAAGGAGACCTATGTGCAACTCAAGGTAAATTTCTTATTAAGTTAATTTTGACTAATTATTTGTAAAAATTGAATTTTTGTTTAATTATTGTTGATAGCTTATATGTCAAAACTGATTAGAGTAGTGAATATTTGAATTTTCTTTAGAGTACACATGAAAATTTTTTTTGAATTTTTTTAGAGTACACATGAAAATTTTATAGAGTACTCATTGTGTATTTGTGTAATAATTTTGGAGGGCCAAATCATTGATGGGTTTATCTTAGACAAGGCCATGAAATTCATCGCCGACTGTCTAATCTTTTGGCCATACTCTATATATTCATTATTCATTATGTTTTTATACTTCTAACATACTATAGATATCGTTAATATTGAAAATTGGTATGTATTAGTGAAATTTTCATTACTAATTAGTTATAATACTCAATTACTAGATAATAGCAACTGGTTTTATTTAATTGCAAATATAGTTAATATAATTTGAAACCACTGTTTTTCTTTGTTTTCTCTTGTTAGGAGTTGTCACATAATCTATTATGGCCTATTTATTGTGAATAATTTATTTGCTTAAAGCTAAAGTTTGAATCCATTCTTAATTACTTAGAAGTGCATGCTAGACAGATAAATAGTATAGTGCAAAAAAATAGCTATTAGAAATTATTGTAATCATTAGGTACAAAACCATCCAATAAATGATACTTACTTTTCTTCGTTAACGATTGCGCATTGGTTGTTCATGAAGGTGATGACAATTGGCAGCAGAGAATATCTAGAAAACACCATTCAAGGCCCTCCTTCAGGACAAAGGATCAGACCACCTAGAGAAGAAAATGAAGCTCCAACTGTTGTTGTTCCTCAACCTAATACCGATGGTTCGGATAATGAGCCTGATGAGTACCAATATCAATCGGAGGAGCTACATACACCTCTTGCCTCAGATTCTTAAGAGGAGCCTGGTGTATTTCCACAACACAATCCGAACACTCCTTATGGAAGAATAAGACTAGAGTTAGGGATGGAATTCGCTACAATGGAACAGTTCAAGACTGCTGTGTTAAAATATAATGTACATATGGGTAGAAAGGTGAGGATTCTCAAGGCAAAACACGAAAAGGTGCACATACATATGTGGAACATTGAATGTCCATGGACTATTTATTGTGTTAAAAAAACCATCCACGAAGTTACCAAATCAAATCCTTTGTGGATGAACACACTTGTGGAAGGAACAATTGGAGTAGATTTGTAACTTATAAATGGGTTGCTGAGGAGATGGTTAAGAAGATTAAAATCAGTCCAAATTTGTCAGGAAAAAATGCATATGAATGATTTAGAGTAGAGTTTGACATACTTGTTGGTGAGAGGATGATGTATAGGGCCATGGAGAAAGCAAAAGATATAATTGAAGGGATTGAAAAAGAGCAATATGGCAAATTGAGGACATCTTTGTGGGAGTTGTTGAGGACCAATCCAGGCTCAACCATCAAGTTAGAAACCCATCCGCAACCAACCGGGTTGCCTAAGTTCAGATGACTGTATATATGTTTGGATGCTTGTAAGAGAGGGTTCAAGGACGGTTGTAGACCTTTCTTGTGCCTCGTTGGAACCTTCCTAAAGGGTTATTTTGGAGGGAAACTATTAATGGCGGTTGGGCAGGATGCCAACAATCACCTCTTCCCAGTTGCATATGGTGTGGTGGATGCAGAGACAAAAGATAATTGGAAGTTTTTCCTCGAGCTAATCCATGAGGACTTAAGAGACTACAAGGAATTTGGATGGAACTTTATTATATCAGACCAACAAAAGGTATGGTATTGGGTAAATAACACATGTCTCCTTTCTTGCTTAATATGCTTGTAAATTGAAATGTGAGGCTGTTTTATGCATTGATTTGTTATAGGGCTTGATTTCAGCGCTGCAAGAAGTGATGCCAGGTGTTGATCATATCATCATAGATTCTGCTCTATGCACATGCGGAGAAATTTTAACAAACGATGGAATGATTTAGAGTTTAAGCAGTTGGTGTTTCAATGTGCAAGGGCTTGGACAGATCAAGAATTTAATGACAAGATGGCAGACATCAAGAAGATTAATGTTGCTGCTTGGGAATACTTGTCCAAATTTGATCAAGCTACTTGGTCCAAATCAAGGTTCTCTACATGGCCCAAGGTGGATAACATTACAAACAACAATGCTGAATCTTTAAATGCAACAATTGTTGGGATGAGAGGCAAGAATATTATGGTTATGCTTGAGGATGTAAGGTATTACATCATGAAGACCATGGAAACACACAAGGATGCATTGATGGCATACATAGGGAAGTTGGTGATGGTCTCGATTTACACCCGTATCAAAAACTTGATGAGGGATTTAAACTGTATCACACTTGATATTATTGGAATCAGTATATATTGTTTATTTAATTAATATTATGTTAGTGAGCAGAAAATAAAAAGTTAGGAGTCGAACCCACACCTGGAAGGGGGGCGACACTGATGACAGGAATAATAAAAAGTTAGTATAGTCAGACCCACACCTCGAAGGGAGGCGACATTGATAAAAGAGAAATTAAAAAGTTAGTTGAGTTAAGTTTTAGTTGATTCCAATAAGTGCAAGTGTAATTCTCGGCAAGTATACCGAATCGTATCAAGTAATACCACGGTGAGTGGATATCGTTCCCACGAGGATTAATAGATCAAGCAATAACGATCAATTGAGTTCCTTAGTCAGACAATTCGAAAACAAGGGTGATTTTAGTAACAAGCATGAAGATATGAATATCAATATCAAATAACATCAACAATAAATAATAATAAGGCTTAATTAAAACAACATGCACAATAATTCAATTTCAGCAAGTAAAGACTACACAAGTAAAGGAATTCACTATAATAAAAGGGATCAAGGAATTAGAGATGTTCTTCAACAATTATCTTAATTCAATTTTACTTTTCTTCCAACACGTAAGTTACAAATTCTCAGAATCCAATTTTAACTAAATCCTAATCTCTTAGTAATTTAGTTTCCTTTAGTTTAATTAATTATCAATCTCTTGAATCATTAAAATAAACAAAGGTCTAAGCACATAATTCAAGATTCAATTCAACTGATTCTTATTTTTTATCTCTAGATAAATGAGGATACAGTGGTTATCAGATTTACTTACACGTTCAATTAAAAGAATTTCTCAATTACTCAAAATCAAACGCACAAAGACAACTTATTTCTCAACAATATTGGCTTTGACAATGAAGAACAAAGGAAATCTGATAAAAGAGAAATGTAAAGTGCTTGCTGAGGCGTGGTGTTGGCTGTAAAGCAAAAAAGCATGGCTGGCTGTAAAGCAGAAGAAAAGGCATGTGGGCTGGTGATATTCTCGTTGTAAAGCAAAGACATGCTTTGTTGTAAAGCACAAAGCATGGGCTGGTGGTGTCTCAGCTCACAATTACATGGAAA
>JASCZI010031836.1:0-11862 GCA_036250425.1 Stylosanthes scabra
ACATATATATATATATATATATATATATATATATATATATATATATATATATATATATATATATATAATATTACCTTTTTACCCTTTCTACTATGATTTCAGAAAACACTTTTGAACTAGTTAATCTCCTTTTTAAGTCCATTTTCTTTTATGAGATTAGTCCCAATGAGTGAAACCCCTCGGCCATTATTCAAACAACAAGTTGATCATCAAAATTATCAATATCATTCATCATTATTTCGGCCATAGGCCAATTTATGCACCAAAATATCTCAATTTTGCATATAACATGATAAGATCACTCATCAACCAATCATGCATTCAAACAATCATGCAAATACATCTAGCATCATATCATCATAAATATATTATTCTAATCTAAGCCTAACCCCTTACCTTGGTAAAATGAAACCTTGAATCACCAATAAAGCCTTAAAATCACCAACTTAAACCTTGTTTCAATCGTGGCTCCTTGCTCCGAAAACTATCTTTCTTTTGTCAGAACAAAAACAAAAACTTGAGCCAAGATTACCTTATATTTTTTGGTTATGATGATGAAGAACAAAAGAAGTTCATTACCTAGAAGAAAACAAAAATATTAAAGGAAATGAGGATGGTGGTGGTTCGGACAAGAGGAGGGAAAGAGAGCTAAACCATTAAAAGTTTAAGATATATTAGTTTCTCAAATGATGATGAATACCATGACATTCATGGTTTTGGGTATGCACTCACCTTTTCGAAGAATAGAATAAATAATAGAGGATGAAGAAATGAAGCTTGTAGGCGTGATGAGGATGGCGAGATGATGACATGCACGGTGGTGGATGATGGTGGTGTGTCCAAAAATGGTGGGTGGTGTTCTTGATGTTCTTGGCTTGTTCTTGTGAAATGTGGGTGTTTGATCCAAAATGTGGAGAAAGAAAAGGTAAAAAGCTGTTTTTATAATGTAAAAATCTGAAATGGATTGGTGTTTAAAGAGAGAGAGTGGTAGAGTATGAAGAGAAAGGTTGGAGGATTTTTGTTGGTTTTTTGTAAGGTTAAAATGTTAGTGGAGTGTGTAAATGATTTTGGAGTAATGTAATGAAATAAAATAAGGGAAGTTAGTGAGAGAGAGCTACAGATGGGAAGGAGAAAGAAGAGTGTTCATTGGCCTTGCTTGGATATAGAACATGCACCCAATGGAAGTGGTAGTGTGTAAGAAAAGTAAGAATAAAATATTAAAGGTGAATTATAATATACATGACATCTGCATACAGATTGTAACACCCTACTATAATTAACCGTGCCGTGGACGCGTTCTGCCAATACCGTGGCACTACAGACACTCGACTCCTACTCGTAAACTAGGGATTTCCAAAACCATTTGAAAGCAAATCAATTTATTATAAGGAAATAGGGTTTTATACATAAAATAGAGCCATACACCCCTATACAACTTCTTGAATAATATAATAGTAGTACTTACATACAAATAACCAATAGGTTCAGTATACAGCATAACGGAACCCGCGAAGCTTGGGTCCAACTCTAAATACATAACCCTAGCTTACACACTAACCACAACACTCTAGTTCTCCGGGACATACGCAGCGGAAAGAACTCAAACCACTGGAGAGTCTAGACCATAGCCATACTCAACATGCTTCGCCACTTTCCAAGCTTGAACCTGCACCTGAAAAGTCTGAAATATACGGAGTGAGAATCCCCAACCCATGGATTCTCAGTACGGATAAAGCGCCCAAACTACAATAAATAAGCTAGTAGGACCACACGAGGCAATCCTACTCGTCACTTGGGTTTTGCCATTCCTTACCATCGTAACATGCAACTCTGAAGCCCATGCCCCATTCTCTAACCCTAGGTTTTGCATATAATCCAGTTATCCTGTTGTTTCCCTTACCCGGTATTACTCACTTACGATCTTGTCCTCAACTAGTTCATTAACCTAGCATCACTTCTTTCTAGTCATTCAACACAATCATACGTGCAAACATACAAGTAAAACACATACAAACACACAAGAGCAAGTAGCAAGTATCATTTACAAGTCACACAAGCACACTTAATCAATGTCACACATATGCATATGATACATGCCTGTTCCCTACGGCTAAGGTGAGCTCACCCGGTCGGTTATCATAGCCAACCCGACCGGTCCAGTACATGTCCCGAACTACTACCGTACGCACTTCCCCAAGGACGCACGCTCATCGCCCCGAATGTTTACGTTCTTATCTTAATATAATATGGGGGTTTCCTCCTTTCTCATATTGTACGCCGGGACGTTGGCCTTAGTGACCCCCCATGGCACGCACTACGCCGATAGCCCGCTATTGCCATAAGCCGGGTCGTTAGCCCACAGGCCCCCACTTGTCGTTTCGGATCACGTTATGTCAACACAGTGACATTCTTCGTCCTATCGAGGGGATCGAAGCTCTATACATGAGTCGTGTTATCATTTCACAAAAACAGCGTGCGAGAGATCCTTATCATTTATAAAACACATTCAAAAGCAAAGACATACCTTCATAATCGATTCTGAAGAGGAAGAATCGACTCTAAGGTAGTTTTGAACGTTAAATTCAAAATCAGGCACAAGTGAATCGATTCTGGAAGTCCCCGAATCGACTCACGGACCTCCTTTCAAACCAATTTCAAAAGTAAAATCGACTCGAGCCTCAGCCGAATCGATTTTCTGCAACCTTTCTTCAAATCAAAAGCCTCTGTTCACATATGAATCAATTCTACTACCCTTCAAATCGACTCAAAACACTTGGAAAACTTTTTCAAGAAAGGATCATCATACGAATCAACACTGAAGGGCTAGAATCGATTCATATGACGATCAATTGGCCTCTGTGATCTTTTGAATTGTTTCTCAGATCATGGGAATCGATTCTTTGCTCTCGAAATCCTATTTTTCTTAGAAAATGGCTCAGAGAATCGACTCTGTTTCAGTAGAATCGATTCCCTTGAGCCCTGCTGCACTTCTGCAGAATTGCTAACTTTAAAGCTCTCAAACCTTTTGCTCCCTAGGCCAATTCTAACCATTTTCAAACCATTTTATCAATCTTAAAACATTCTTTGGAAAACCTTTCATTGAAAACCATTTTCTTGTTTAAAACCAAGGTTACGGCTCACCGAAGTTCACCCGAAACCTGTTTCCCTCTCTCAAAACCTCTTCTAAAACCATGTTTAGGACTCTCTCCACGATTCTCATTTCCATTGCCCCTCGGGCCTCATATTTCTAAATCACAGCCTCATGTATATATGCTTTCCTTCCAATTCTCACAATTCATATGGCCCACGGCCTCGATTCAACAATCATATATCATCATTATCATCATATATCATCATCACATGTTCAACCACATGTTCAAGATATCCTAGGTCAACTAGCCTAGATGCTCATACTAGATTACCTCTTGTAGTAAAGAATCTAAATCCGTACCTGGACACCAAGCTTAGTGCTCACATGCGATTTCCTTCGCGCCATTGAGTATCCAAGTACACCATCCATGCAACCCAATCCTAGCCACATGCACTACGTGTACATACATCATCAATTGTGGCCTACAACACATACACACACAACAAAACACATAAAAACACCAATTCCATCAATTATAAAGCTCAAGGAAGAGCATTGACTAGGGTTGGAACGTCTTACCGGAGTTGCAAGCTCATAGGCTTCGGATACCATGCTCAATTGCATGCTAGAACATTACCTAGAACATGAATTTCGAAAACATGCAAGGTGATCAAGCTCACCACCATCACCACTCCATGCAACCTTGGCTCTCTCTCACTCTAACTCTCATCTCCTTCTTCAGAAATGAAGAATGGATGGAGGTTAGGGACAAAGTCCGTTATTTATAGTGCATGGTTCATTAATGGCATTTTGGTAATTTCGTGGTTTGGTCCGGTTCGGTCCAAATCGTTAACGAAGGTGTTCGTTTTCGCGCACTAATCATATGTTGTACTCATTTTCTCACTCTTATACTCGCGTCGTTACAATACCGTCGGTGCAAAGCCGGTTCGATCGGCTAAGCTAACGGTACGGGGTTTACACAGATATAATAAAAATGGATATCTGTCCATTTATCATGATCCCAAAATTCTTCTTTTACATTTAACCAGTGATGTGGGTCTCACTCACAAACTAAAAATGATCACATCTGTATGTAGAGCCTCTGCACACTATAAGACACCCATATTAAAAGAATTTGTGATTGGTTTGAGGTGGGACCTGCGGTCAAAAGTGGTCCACCATGGGCAAAAATGACATATTAAATATGAAATTTCAGGCTATAAGGTAATCTTACTCAAATACTTAATTTAAAAATTTTACAGTCTCTAAATTACGCGTGCTTTCGAAAAACCGATAAATCGTCGCCTAAGGCAAAAACCGTTGCGCTAACATATAATTTTCAGCCCAATAATTCTAAAATAAATACTGCAAGATTATAATAAACAAATAATCTCATCATTCACATAAATATTGAATTAGTCAGACATACGTTTTTTCGAATAAAAGCTTTCGATTAAAACTATCGCCAAAAAGCGTGTTTGAAGAAAGCAGATTCTTATATTGAGCAAGCCAAGACAAGTAGCAAACCCAAACAAATCATTCAAATACAAATGATGCATGCCTGCCCTATGGCCAACGAGCTCATCTGTCGGTTATACAACCAAACTTGACATGTCTGATAGCTAACCCTGGATAGTCCCTCAGTGTGCGCATCCCCAACAGGTATATCTTTTATCAATAAATATCATGCATCATATATTTCAATTCATTGCAAGGGGGAATTAATCAGCAAAAGGTTTAAGTATCCGGCCACATCTTGCGATGGAGGGTCAACAAAGTGTCATTTCATTCATTTCATATAAATCAATATTTGCTCATCATGTAATTCAATATCACATTCAAATGCATCCACAAGTGCTATTTAGTAAGTTTCAATCTCTTTCTCAATCAATCTTATTGTAATTCATCATCATTCTCTTTTTCGATTTGAAATTATCTCTTTATTAATCCTCAACCCCTTTTACTCATAAATATCACCATTTTAAAGTCTCAAGCTATTTTTCTTTAAAATAAAAAACTAAATAAATTAACTTCTTTCATATTTCAAATATTTAAAGATACCAAATATTAATTCTTATATCAATTTTTTCAAAGCTCTTATGTTAATTAAAATAATTATAACATAAGCCGAAAACAAGGTTGTGAATCTTTTAATAAAACTATAAAATCATTTCGTAGAGAAGCAATATCTTAAAGTTAATTCAAGGTTTATGTTAATCCTCTTTGTTCACATTTTCTTGGGAAAAATTCGATAGAGCCTCCCCTAAAATACGAACATTTCCACCTTTACGGTTCCATCAAAATCAATCATACTTTCAATCCAAAGTTAAGCAAGATGAAACCAATTTCAACCAAACTTCCAAAACAAAATACTAAATCAAACACAAATATTCGATATAAGAACCACCATTCATTTATTTTACAAAAATTAAAACCAAGTATCAAAACCCCTTAATTTCTTTGTTTTGAAATTATTTCAATTCAATCAAATTAATTTCTAAACAACTCCAAATCAATTATCACATACCAAATCAACATCAAACCAATCAATTTTATCATTTCTCATCACTCAATTCAATCAACCATTCATAATCTCAACCATAACATGTTAATCCACTCAATCATACCAATTCAATCCTCTCCTAGGGTCATCTAGCCTAGGATTTCATCTCACATTACATGGTATTTAAATGAAACGTAAACCGTATCTCTCGGAAGCCAAAAATCAAGTCCCTAATCCTTGAATTTCACCAACTTGAGCTCCAAATTCTAATTCGACCAAGTCCAATGCCTCAATAATAATCATCAAACCTCAATTTACTCAATTTAACACTATATCATATAATTTGGCACAATGTCAAAATTAGGGCTAAATGTAAATTGATGAACCAAGAGGAGAAATGGGTCTTTACCTTTATCCACTAAAATTAGAGATGGAAACCACCAAGAACACAAGCTACAGAGCTCCTATAATATCAAAATCACAAAAAATCCTCAATACTCATGCTAATAACATGAATTTAGATTTATATGAGAAACTAGAGCTGAAATTTCAATTTACTTACCAAACTAATCTGACAGAATTTAGGAGGAAGAGATGGCTTCACGTGTCCACAAACGGTGCGACAATCAGAGCTCCGAATCAAAAGTTATGGAGGATTGAAGTTTGGGTGAATAGTGCTCTTCTCTTCGCTTCTCTTCTTTGAGCTCAAAATCATTCCTCTAATAAAAAATTTGTTTTTAAAATTCACAACATTTTTTTTAGTTAGCAAATTATCTAATACTCCGTACGTTAAAACTACAGAAGAGGCATTAGAAACTACATTTCAAACTATGAAAATGCTAACAGAACATGGGATTCAACTCCAAAATCATATTTTTCTATTGCCTCGAGATTGTTGATGAAAGAATGGTATATACCAGGTGATGTGACGAATCTTTTATTCTCTACACTCCGACAAGTATATCGGATCCCAAGTAATACCACGAAAGAGTGGGTTATCGTTCCCACGAGGAAAGGGGCATTAAGCAACACTTCCAATTATAGCTTTCAAATCAGATCCAATCGATTAATCAAGATTTAATACAACACTTAACTAAAGAACAATGCAAGGACAACAAGTATTAAACAAAAACATGCAAGAACGCAATTCTTTAAACAAATACAGAAACAAATCATATAAATGCAAACAAATACTAAGAAAGATCAATAAAAGGGAACAAGATTAAGGGATAGGAGATATTCACAAACTCAACTTCATAATCCAATAGTTCTTTTTATTTTTCTGCAAGCTATAACTAAACAATTCACGATGAATCCTAGTATAACTAAATCCTAATCTCTTAGTGATCTAGTTTCTCTTTAACCTACTTAATCATCAATCTCTTGACTAATCAAACAAGCAAAAAGATAATGCACACATCATGATCTAAACCTTAAACAATCAACAAGATTTCATGGAAAGAATTAGATGTCACATATTCAATCTCAAACAAACCTCATCTAATCATCAAAGATTCTAATACATATAAAACCACATGCTCATCTCTAAGTCACATGAAGAAATATGGAATGATTCTTGAATATCTTTGAATGCCTATTTTCTCAAACTCAACAATTCAAAACATGAAAGATCGATTACTCATCAATAACTGAATCTTTAAAGATCATGACAAAGAATCAAACAAGAAGCAAATCAATCATCTATGTGATAAAAATACAGATTCATATAATGGCACACATATATATTCAATTCATCATCTCTAATGCAAAAAACAAATATGAAAGATCAATCTTGAACTAGTTTATGACACCAAGATCAATACAAAACCAGATTTAATGTCACTTATCCAATCAACTTTAATCTTGACAATACACAAACCATCTAATGATATGTTTAATCTCGTGATCTAGAATAGAAATCAAACCCAAAAGTAAGAACTAATTATACCTCTCGGTTGAACTTGATTCTCTAATTAATGAACAAGAAGAATCCTTTGAATATGGATAGAAACTTGCAGATTTTTATATGTTATTGGATCAATCCATTGGCTTGATAAAATAGAGCTCCTCCTCGTTAATCTTCAAGTGTGTTAGCCACTCATGATTATGAGTAACTCAAAGAATGGTATGAAGATGGTTCTTGAATGCATGAACATTCAAAGAACTTCAAAGGAAAGTAAGAAAGATAGAATCTTGAGACAAAAGATAGAACTGAATATACTTCTCTTTACTAATTGGAATGCAATGTACAAAAGATGGATGGAAAACGTCAATCTAACACCAAACCTCCAATGAGAGAATCTAATCTATGATCTAATGAAATTATGAATTGATGGTACTGAATGTGTATTGTATGAATATCCCTAATTGAAGTTTTCCATCTATTTATAGGCTTACATCATGGAGAAATGAAATACAAATGCATTTGAAATGAAATTACAAACTCTGCATAAAACAGCTTGTCCCACGCCTAGACTTGGCGCCTAGGCGTGGGTTACAATGAAAGCTGATCCTGGATGCCTAGGCGTTGGTGCTGGCGCCTAGGCATGAGCTTGGTGCAAGGCTGGTCCACGCCTAGGCGTTGGTGCTGGCGCCTAGCTGTTGTGTTGATGGGCTTGAGCTCTGGTGCTGTCTAGGCCATGCCTAGACTTTGGTTTTGGTGCCTAGACTTTGGTCCTTGATGTTGTCTAGGCCACGCCTAGACTTTGGGTTCCACGCCTAGGCGTTGGTGCCTTGGTGCTTGCCTAAGCCACGCCTAGACTTTGGGTTGGATGCCTAGGCGTTGGCTTGGGTGTTTGTCTAAGCCACACCTAGACTTTGGAGTGGGTGCCTAGGTGTTGGCTATGGATGTTGCTAGTGATGCCTAGGCACCGAGTTCCACGCCTAGGCGTGGGACTCTCTGCTTCAATGCTCCAAAACTCTATTTCTTGCTCCTCTAGCTTCCTCATTCATTTTTCCTATAAATTAACATCAAAATAATCAAAGTACCTATAAAATATAATAATTAACAATTTATAAACATATCTACTAATTTTCCTTGATTTGAAGTTAATTATATGAAGAACAATGCATGAATTAGGAGAAGAAATCCCTAATGATCGTCATGCATCACAACACCAAACTTAAACCTTGCTTGTCCTCAAGCAAGCTAAAATTATAGTTCAATTCCTTTGTTTGTAGCTATGGGGAATATTAAGTTTAAATTCTAACTTCAATCAATCCAAATCCTCTATTAGCCTTTGATAGTTCTTAGATCCAAATTGTTTTGTCTATTTCAGAATTTGCTTGACCAAGTAACAAAATGATTAGCCTTTTCGAAATTTTTTGATAGTTCTTCTCTTATTTTTCTTTTCTTTTCCTCCTCTTTGCTAGGTGTTGAAGCACCCCATTGGATTTACTAGCTCAAGCCTATCCTCATAACTTTTCAACACAAGCATATAGCCTTCAAATCTATTACCTTTTTAGCTCATTTGTCTCATTGAGGCAGCTATTTAGAATGGGCTTTCGATCGAACAATCCTGAGTTTTTAGGCTCAAATTGCCAAGTGATAAAGCGCTCCATTGGATCTAGACCCTAGGCTCTCCTCAACACAATCCAGCTTTTGGTTTTTCAATCTTTTTGGCCATTGATGCTTAGAGCCTTAGCACTTTTATTGAATCAAAGAACTTCCTCATTCTTATCAACATTTCACAAGGTTACAAGTTCAACAAACCTTACTTACAAAGCTTTCTAAATCCTCAAACGTCTCAAATTTCTAGTTTTCAAGGGATTAAAATCAGTTATCATTCATCCTCTTTTTACCTCCACAATCATTAAACAAATTCATCAATTCTGATTTCATTTTACTCAATTAGCAAGACATGATTCAAGTGATATTCAATGCATAATCAATCATTAAAAACAATTCTCAACTAAGACATACAATGATTCATTCATATAAATAAAACATAGCATACATTAATTGATTAAATAGAAAGAAGCAGAAAATATGACAGAAATTCTAAAAGAAGAACTAGGAGGAAGGGACTAAACGACCTGATGTCTAATTCTTAGTGTCAGCCATAGGTTCATCAGCAGGTTGGGGTGGTGGAGCTTGTGATGGTGCAGCTTGTGATGAGGATCCTGCCACCAAGTACGATTTGAGGCCTCTATAGAAGAGGTGTCTTCCTTTTTCAGCATTAAGATGCATGAGCTCAGGGATTTGGTGGATAGGGAGCTCAGTCAGGTTCAGATTGGCCTGCTGGCATGCCCAATAACAATAGGCATCTCTTGAAGAGGCATTTCTAGTCCACTCCTTGAGTTGCCTTTTCATCTCTATCATATCTTTTTGTTGCAGTACCATGGTTTGCTCAAGCTTTACCATTGATCCCTTTTGGTTGCCCATCAAGGTTTGGTTGACTTGGAACTTCTTCACCTCTTGGATTTCTCTTGCAAGCATATCTTGTTCCTTCCTTATTTGATGGTGGAACTTGTTGGTGTTGTTCCAAAGCTCATCTTGCCTTGTTCTTACCGTTTTGAGCTCTTCTAGGTACTGAGCTTGAGTGTTTTGCATGTTCTCGAAGAATTGTTGCTGCTGCTGCTCCCAATAGTGCTGCTAGAAACCTACTTCTGGTTGTTGATATTGAGTATGAAAGTGTTGGTGCTGCCCTTGGTTGTGGTCTTCCTCATTGCCTCCCTCAAACTGAGGCATTAGTTGGTCTTCTTCTTCTTCATTGTGCTGCTGCACTTGCACATTCCTACTGAATCTTGTAGTTTCCATAAGCCTAGCTGTGATCAGCTTGTCTTGTGGAATCAATTCACTTCGCTTGGAATCACGCATAGGCACTTCTGCATCCTTGCAAAGCTTGAAAATGGTGCTTGGGAAGGCCAACTTTCCCTTCCCTTGCATCCCTTGAGCTATGACAGTAATATTGTCTGCTATCAGCTCCTCAACTCTTACATCTTCTCCCTTGATGATTGCATGAATCAATATAGCCCTTGCTATAGTGATTTCGGATTTGTTCCCAGTTGGTATGATTGAATGGATGATGAACTCATGCTATCCACAAGCTAGTGGGGTGAGTTATGCCCTTCTCAGCTGTATTGGTTGAGCTAGTTGGCCAGAACTTAGCCTCCATGTTGCTCCCGGAATGCAGAGGTCTTGGAGTACTTCATCCAGCCTTTGATCGGAGTTTAGGCGGGTGGTGTAATCTGTTGCAGTCCCTGGAGTATTGTCCTTGAACCTAAGGACTCTCTTGATGTTCTCCGGTGAGAAATCTACTTCAACACCCCTTACATAGCTCTTATAAGGGTGTTGATCAGCTTGCTCCATCTCTTCTTCGGATTGGACTGCATTGGCGTAGAATTATTAGATCATCCACTTGCTAACTTTGTGTAAATCATGTTACAATATGCATGCAAAGTTGAATTGTTTAGGTTTTGATGAATGACAACCATACAAGCCTTTGAGGAACAATTTCGAAAGCAAAACAAATAATGATTCCGAAAGCAAAACAACAACGACAAGATAAAGCGATGAACAAATGAAGAACAACATCGAGAAGACTTCTTAGAGTCTTAGGTGGTAGGTAATAATCTTGTCAAGAACCAAATTTAATTTATCTCTCTCTCTCACACACACACTAAAACTTATTTGAATCAATGTTTTAGAAAGTGTTTAAATGAAATTTGTTTCATAAAATGTTTTATGATGATCATGCTAGCCAAATATGTTTAGAAACTTGTTTTCAAAGAAGATGAACCATAAGAATTGATTAAAACAAGTCTAGAATCAATTCTTAACATTTAAAACGTATTTTTGGCAAATTACCGTCAAGGGTATCGATACACTCTAGCCAAAATTCAAAATTTGGCTCAACAGTAATAAGGGTATCGATACCCTCTATGATGGTATCGATACCCTCAGCTCAAAATTGCTCATAACGGCTAGTTTGACAAAATATTTTGATCCTTTTCACACACCAACGGTCCAAAACGTTTACGAGTCTATAAATACAAGGTTTTAAGCCTCATTTGACACACAACACTTGCTCCAAACCTTCTTGTTATTATACTTGATTTCTAGATCAATTTCAAAGTGTTTTTATGCACATAGTTGAGAGATAACCAAAGTTTGGTTCATAGAGCTTATATTTGTATACACATACTCTTTTAGAGAGCAACTCAAAATCATTCAATACGTTGTATTGTGAAAGAATAGTGGTGTAGCTATTCTTGATTGAGAGATTTGAGTATACACTATAGTCGGTAAGGATCCGTAGAGTATACT
>JASCZI010031840.1:0-13288 GCA_036250425.1 Stylosanthes scabra
ATATATATATATATATATATATATATATATATATATATATATATATAAAATTTAATGATCTTTTCAGTTTTTTAAATACTTTTTTATAATATAAAATCAAACTTCTTATATATTTTTTTCTCAGTTCTTACCAATTAATTGCTTTTACTATAAAATATAAAAAGGATTTAAAAAAAAATTGTACACAAAATTGCAACTTACATATATAATAACTTTCTTAAAAAATAATGAGAATAATGGAATAAGCCTCGCTTGGATACGTAGCAATGGTAATATAATTTTGTTTGTACATTATTCCTTCATATGATTGAGTTATGTTCTTGTCCTTTTTGCCTTTTAATTTGCTGAGAATAAGTAGGATATAACATATATTCATCTTTATAATAAGTTCAAAATCAAAGTCGGCATATATTACAATGCTATCTAAGAGGAAACAAAAGCATTTTCAATCCATGGCATATATACCAAGGACCATTTCTTTATATGATTGAGATTAAGATATTTTACATACATATATCACCACAAGAAGCTTAAATTAAGAGCATGCATATGCATAGTAACAATTAACCATTTATCTTTATTTATAGTAATAAGATAACGGCTTAGATTAATTATTATTATTATGACATCATGCATGAACTAGAGTACTTAAATTATGCAATTGGATAGAGAGGTTTCTTTGCAAGACCGCATAAACCCTTTTTAGATATTATGTCTCTCTTCATCCTCATATATCCTTTCTCTCCCCAGTTTGTACCCCATGAATTTTTTACTATCCAGTACTTAATACCTTCTTTGGTCGAACCGTAACCAACTATAGCAACAACATGGTCCGTCTTGGTTCTACATTTTCCGGTGAAAACCCCGCCGGAGTAGAACTGGAAAGCACGATGGCCGGCTTCAACGTAAACTCCCACCGGTTGGTTCGCGACAGCTTGAAGGAGAGCCGTTTCGTTGTTTCTAGGAACCATTTGATAGCCTTTGATAGAGGCTGTTGTGTTAGCTTCAATCGTAGAATTGCAAGTCCTATCAACACCTTTGTAAGGGTATTTTGCTTCACTTGCAATTCCTTTTTTCCTGAGTATGAATTTGAAGGCATCTTCCATGTAACCACCATCACATCCAGAAGTTTTTTCACCTCTAACACAATCTATTAGTTCTTGCTCTGAGAGGGATTCTAATTTGCCTGTGGTAATTTGGTGGATACTTTCTGTTATAGCCACAGTTGCAAAAGCCCAGCAGCTACCTAGTTTTGATTTTTTTTTTTTTTAATAAAAAATCATCATTAAAAAAAAATCATCAATTTACATGTAAACATATACGGATAGAAAATGCGTAGGTTCTAAAATTATATTTACTAATTAAGATAAGAACAAAGATTATATCATGAAATTTAATTTTAAAAAAACCAATTTATTTAACAATTATATATCAACCAATCATCTTGACATAAAAATATTTTAATAAATATTTCATGATATAAAAAAGGCACAATTATTATCGTCTATCACTTTTCAATATTATTTTTAAAACATTCAAATTGAAAATAAATACGTCACCAAAAAATTAAATAAATAGTTACATGTATTTTTTTATAATAATACATATTAAATTTGTTTCAAGAATATGCTATTATTTCTCCTTATATATTAGTAATATAAAATTATTGTCTAAAAAATTTCACATGCAAAAACATGTGATATTTAGATGAAAATATGAAACTCATGAGTTCATCATACTATACATAGCAATAATTCATTAACCTCAAACACTAATAGATATAAACATGAAAAATATAATCATATATGGTAGTTTAATAGTAACGTACCACAAACATTCTGGTCCTTGATTGGAGTAACAGCACCTCTTTGCCTCCAGTCCATAGTTTCAGGAATTTCTGTGACATTTTCATACTTAAAAGGTTTTTCTATTTCCGTCCCCAATAAATCAAGTGACCCCTTTTTATTACCATTCAGTGCTGAAGACTTAAATTCTTCAAAGGTTTTGTCTGCAAATTGATTAACACCAAGTTTGAAAGTTTCGTTATTATTAGCATTGAATGACTCAATGAACTCAACATTTTCTCTGTATATTTGGTAACGTTTTTCTTTTTCAGCATCATCCATGTAATCCTTCCCATGTTCCATCATCCATTGCTCGTGTCTCTCGCGTGAGCATGCCTCGAGCTCAACGAGCTTTCGAGACGTTGTTACTCGAGAGGACCACGAAACAAGGATGATGAACAAGGCTAAAACATAAAAGCTTTGGCTAAAGGAAGAAGCCATGGATTAATTCTTGAAATAGTGTAGATATTCACGTGAGGAATATCAAGTGATGAGAAAGCACAACTTGAATGCAACGAACGTAGAGTGCCACTATTTATAGTTGCATATCAAGTGTGCCATGCTAATTTACTTTTTAAAAATATATTAAATGTATATTAAAAATCAACTATTTCATATATTTTTTTTACTAGATAATTAAATATTAGAATAATTAAACATGTTATAATACAATAATGAAACTTACAATAGATTAATAATTAAATTTATTTATAATAACATATATGATAATTTTTTTTATATAATGATTGATTATATTTATTTATTTAGCTATGCATGTATTCAAAGAGGACCCGTCCCGGTCCTTATCTGGTCATGCATACGTCTCATTCATTCCCACTCTTATATTTGGATCCAAATTCTTGAAGATAATTAATCATGGTTTTATGTACAAATTTCAATCTAAGAAAAAGTTAGAACAAAATGAAAGTTTTAAATTTGAACGAATAAAACGGTCTACTATGAGAACATTATAACTATCTTTTAACGATGACATTTGTCTAATCCAATTTGCTATTGACATGTGGCATTATTAAGCATGAGAGCATGTGCTTGCCATAAATTTAGAATGATCCACTTTTCACTTGTCACCTAATAATAAACCTAACTCATGTGTCATCACTAGAAGATCAGAATGGTGTTATCATGCTAAAATTTTTCATAAATTAAAGTTCTATAGACCCTCTATAGAGAAGATCCTATATACATTTATTTCCTTTTGACTATATATGCAAACAAACGAATAAGTAGTACTTGTTTCTAATATATATATATATCTTTCTAAAAAAATAAAAAATAAATAAATATTTATACTCTTTTTATTCATAAGAATATAATAAAGATGTGCTTCTTCTTAAAAAATAACAGAAACTAAAAGAGAAAATTTTCGATGGCATTAAACACTTATTTCAAAATTCGTGTGTTGTGTGCATGAGTGAATTAAAGAATTCAAGATGAAAAAAACAGTGGATATATAGAGAGGTGGCGCAGAAGCAGAATGGTGTTTGGAGATAAATAGGGAGATATGCATCAAGCTAAGGATATGATGTATGAATTGCTTGGTGAATGAGATGTTTTATGTGTTGGTGCTTTTCTTGTATGAGTACTGATGAGTAGTATAATAAGTATACGAGGCCATGTTTGCCATGATTTGTGGTGTAATTTTAGTTACCAGAGAAATTCGCATGATTTTGTGGTTTGTCTTTGACCACAAATCGACAATGTCGAAGAAAATGGATCATAAATTAATAATTATGTTTTTTTTTTTTTCAATTAAATCTTGAGTTATTTTTTTTTAATTCGCCTTATATGATTTTATCTCTTCATATGATAAAACTTACATTTATATACACTTAATTTAAGTAGTGGCCGTTCATGTATAAAAGTTTTAAGATAAGAGAGTTGTCATAAAGAGTTTTAATTTATCGTATTAATTATTCTTTTAGTATTTAAAATGGTAAAAAATTTAAATATAAATACTAGAGTGTAATGATAGAAAGTTTTAGTTCATCTTTTTAATTATTCTCCTAATAATTAAAAAAATAAATAAATTTAAATATAAATATTATTTTTTTAAATATTAAAAATTTTAAACATTTAAAATATTTTTTATTAAGAAATTAGGAGAATAATTAAGTTGATAAGTTAGAATTCTAAATATATATTTTTTAAATATTATATTTTAAAATATTAAAAATTAAAAATTTCTTTATTTAGAAGGTAGGAGATAATTAGGAAAATGAGGTAAAACTCTATCTCATTTTTCCAATAATGTATATATGGTATTAATCATCAACACAACAGTAATGTTGCCTTCAATTTAACATCCTTTTCCAGTCAAATTGATTTCGATTTATATGCCTTATTCATGGTCCCGTTTCTTGTATTATTATTTTATTTATTTGAAGATTTTTCTATTTCGAGAGGGACTTCATGGTCCCTTTTTGTTTCTTATAGAATATATTGGATATTTAGTCAAAGTTATAAATCAAGTTGTTTAATTTTGTCTTCCACATAGAATGACTACGGCTTATACCAATAATAATGTGCCAACCATATACTAAAATGGTAAAAGTTGTTATCGAAAGAGTTATGTATATATAATTTGTTGATTTGTTGTTCTTATTTGATAATTGAATACTCTTACTCCTAATTTAATTTTAATGTATTAATATTATCATTTAATTATGTCCATTTATATATTATAATTCCTGTAATGAACATAAAAATAATTATTTTTATTGATATTTTTTTATAATTAAATATATGTGTAAAATTATTTTACAACGACTGGATATCAAAATTAAATTATTTTATTTTCTCTTTACATTGAATTAGTTTTGTATTATCCGCCTTTAATTTCAATTTATATTCAATTTAAATGTGTGTTCTTTTTTATTTAAATATTCCACTTTGGGAAAATTTAAATAGTAGAGTTTGTGAGGGCTTTTAAATTATGTTAAAATTATATTTCAAATTTGGGATGGAGGGGTTTAAAATCTTAGAATTATTTAAAATGTAAGTATAGTTTTTTAGGGGGAGTAAGAAAAAAAAACTTATTCTAAAAATTTTAACTGATAAATAAAAACATATAAATAATTAAATATTAAAGAGAAAGTATGTGCATTTTGAAAGGAGATGAAGTATACCCTGGTATTAAATTTACGTCCCATTCTCACATATTAGTAATTTAGGGTATTAATTCTCATTTTTCACGCAATTAAATATGAATGAAGGCTGCGTATGCTAACAATAAAGACTATCAATAGGTCACTCGTGGAAGCCCTACTACGCATCATATATAATTTTTGACCATAATTATACACAACCAAGTGTTTTAGCAACCAAGCTAAACCAAGTTGGACACTCACATGCGCCTATCATTAGTTTGTTAGGTTATTTCGTTTTTTCGAAATTCGAATCCCACTAAAATCGGGATTGATTCTCTCACATGATTTACGTTACTTGCTTTGTTTTTTGGTTTTCATATCAGCACACATAGTTTCGTTTTTCTTTCTCTCCTCCATCGCCGCCGTTCTCATTCGCAATCGCTGCATTTTCGTTTAATTCCTTTCCCTTGTTTCTGTTTCGTTGAGAATGGACAATTACTCGATCATATCTGGATCTTCACTGGTGTCAGCTTTTGCTTGCAACCAGGGTTTTAGGGTTAGCTCAGGTTCCACAGGGCTACAACAAGTTATCAAACCAGAAACGGAAATGATTAGAAGAGCAGAACTAAAAAAACTAAGAAAAACAAAAACGAATTCAGAACTTACGTTTGAATGTTTATTGGGTCAGGATCTACTTTAGTGGTCCCCCCAGATTGCTGCTCAGGTTGTATAGGCCTGCATTAAGATCAAAACCGGTTTCAGAAGAAAACTCAAAATGAAAAATGAAAACGAACAAAGTTACATGAATCTGAAGACAAATAAAAGGAATTGATGTTTACATTATTATGACATCTAGGGGTTCAAGTTGTATTTCCTCAGGAAGAGCATTCTCCACTATGTGGGGAGGGACCCCCACTTCATCAGCATGCGATTTGGATGGTTGTTCAGGTTGTATAGGACTGCATCAAAATCAGAAACGGAATTGGTTAGTATTCCGAAGATAAAAATAAAGCAAAACAGAAACGGTTTATAAGTGATTTAAATTTTGATTTTTACATGATGACAACTAGTGGTTCAGGTTGCAACTCTTCTTGAACAACATCTTCAATGTTAGGAGAGACCTTCACTGCAGCATCTTCGCCCTCCACTGTAGCATTGTGCCCCTCCACTTCAGCATCGTTTCCTTTTTCGTGTTGTTCAGTTTCAGCTTGCAACACTCTGTATAAAAATAAGAAAATCAAATAGAAAAATGAGATTTTGATGAGATGATAAACAAGTAGTAGTTACTTACTCGTTTTCATTGTTAAATGGTTGAGAAAGCACAACAATCGAGCCTTGAACTGCTACATTTCCACTGTCATCCCCTCCAAGGCTGACAGTATCGAATGTATCAAACATCCTTGTCTCATCACCCTCGTTGATCTGGCTTAGTTTTTTCTTGGTGTTTCTGTCCCCTCTTTGCTGTTTTTTTCTTTTCCTTATGTTCTCAAATGCCACAGCAAGCGGAGTATCCTCCGATTGTGAGAACCTATGGACAAACAAAGTTTAAAAAAATGAGAAACGGAATTGACATGCAAAAACAGAAGCGAAATTGACATGCAAAACACAAACGGAGTTGAAATGAGAAAACCGAAACGGAATTTAAAGCAAATCTGAAACGGAATTTAAATCCAAACAGGATTGGGATTAAAACTTACTCAGGCACAGCTACACTTTGTTGTGTGATGATCAAGGGCTTATTTGATCCTACAACAGCCGGATCATTCCTTTTCTTGCTCCGTACCTCTTGCTCATGTGGTGGTTCTTCATGAACATCATGCCCGGCATCAGCATCGGAATCTGAACTGTTCGAAGATTCAGACTCTGATCTGTTGAGCTTAATTGGTGTGACTCTGATTCTGACTCAGAATCCTCAGCATCTCTTTTGGTCCTTTTCTTTTGCAAATTGTCCTTCTTAGCTCTCATCTCTGCTGTTTTAAGCAGACCCTGAAACAGAAATGGAATTCTTAATACTGAATAGGAAATATCAACAAAACAGAAACGAAATTTAATGTCACTCATATACTTACTACTTCAAGCTTTTTTTCTTGCTTCAATCTATTCTTAAGCGTCTCGCCAGTCCAGTATGCTAACCATGACGCTTGTGCCTCAGCCTCCTTTGAGTTCTCACCAAAATAGGTCTCATGAAAGTAGATGATCATAAGAACATAGACGCAGCCATGTATAGCAACAGTCTTATTTTGCTTGGCCTTTTTTAGCTCTTGAAGCAGGAAGTTATGCACATGAAGTGCCTAGTTCCTACTCCTTATGTTCTCCAGGTCAAAAATGGTTGGGAGAGCCATTGGGGTGATATTAGCCGTTGAATTGGGGAAGAGGAAGACCTTCTGTATGAAGCAAATGAACGACTGCATGAACAGTTTTCGGTTGTCATCAGTGTCTAGAGTTGTTGACTTTATCAGATCTTGGAGAGCTACTGTTGTCTTGCCTTGAAAGAATTTGTGTGCCACTTGATCTTCTGGACTCAGCTTCTTCCTGATTACCCTGGTGTCATAAGGAGTTCCTGAATAATATAACCAGGAATGATTATGACAAAGAATTGTATAAAAACAAAAACAGAAACGAAAACAGAAGCATAACAGAAACAAAAAAATAAGAAAAAGGTGCAGCACCGTTTGAACTTAATCCTAAGGCATCCCCTATTTTCTTTGTTGTGATCTTCACTGCTGCTGCATCGGAGTATATCGTGTTGTCGTATATGTCGTAGCGGTCGAATATATGCTTCAATAACACTTGGTCCAAGTTGTTTTTAGGGAGATGAGAGAGTGCATCGAAGCCCATCTGATCAACCAGGGCTCTTTTTTCTGGATGTTCATTTAGGTAGTCGAACATGGTGGCAACAGTCGTGGGGAGACACCTAAATAAATGCCCTTGCTGTAAATATCAATAGAAAGGGATTCAAAATACAAAACAGATATGTATTGTATGGACAAACAGAAACAAATTTAGATGAAGGTCCATTGGATTCCTACATTCTTGCTGTTGCTTGGCTTCTTCACAGATTCAGTTTTCTTTCCCACTTTTTCCTGCAATTATCATCAACAATCAATAAACGAAGCATAAAAAATAGAAACGGAATTGAAATCAAATCAGAATAGGAATTTATCCCATTCTATGTCCATGATTTCATCGAAGGTGAGCAAACCAACAACCAACACCTATCCCCAAAAACAGAAACGGAATTGAAAGCAAACCAGAAACGGAATCTAAAGCAAAATCAGAAACGGAATGTATCACATTCCATGTCCATGATTTCATTGAAGGTGAGCAAACCAACAACCAACACCCATCCCCAAAAACAAAAACAGAATTGAAAGCAAACCAGAAACGAAATCGAAAGCAAAATCAGAAACGGAATTTCCACTTTATCTAACCCTAGTTTCGTTGAAACTGATTGTACCAACAACCAACACCAAGCATAAAAAACAGAAACGAAGTACGAACAAAATCAGAATAGGATTAGTCACATTCTCTAACCATGATTTCATCGAATGTGAACAAATCAATAACCAACACCAAGCATCCAAAACAGAAACGGAATCGAAACAAAATTAGAGTAGGTTTCGTCACATTATCTAACATGATTTTATCGAAGTTGGGCAAATCAACAACCAACACCCATCATAAAAAACAGATTAAGAAACCATAGAATACACACTAACTGAATCGAAGTGAGCCCTAAGTAATTTCGAAAGAAAGAACACACTAACCTTGAGTTCCGCTGCGGCGTTCTTCGCCTTTTCTCTGTTATTTCTTCGAGTTCGTGTGAGTCCAAATGATCTTTAGTTTCGAAAGTGGTCTGAATAGGAAGTTTTCTGCAGTTGTGGTGAATGCAGTTTCCGCTTTTGTTGTGGGTTAGTGGGGATTCGAAGTGATGAAACGGAATTCCTTGTTTCCATAACCGTTTCATGTTTCGTTCGAATTCCTTCCTTTTTAATTCCGCATGAACTACACGCTCTTCTTAGTGAGAGTATTGTAAAATTACTTGGTTTAGCTTGGTTGGTATAATTACTTGGATGTGTAGTGGTATTGAATTTTTGATAAATTATAAATTATGTAAAACAATAATTTTGGACAGATAATTTGTTGTTTTTAATAATAATTCACTTTGGAGTTTGAAGGGCCTATCTGGTCTCGTTGACCGGTCGGCGGCAGTTTTTCCATTTGAAACGCAAAATGATATAGTTTATCACGTGATAATTTTATAGGAATATTTAATTATATATTATTATATTAATAAAAAATTAATTTTTAATTTTATTAATTAAAAATATGTTTTTGAAAAAATTATTCATGCTACATGTATATAAAATATAGGGTAAAGGACATTGGTGCCCCTCACCTTTTAAAAAACGTACATTTATAACCCCAACGTTGGCTAAATACCTATATGACCTTGACCTTCTGAAAAACGGGACGCTGTGGACCCTCCGTTGGGCGGGGCTGCCAGGTGGCAACGGGAAATGAAGAGGTGGCAAGAAACGGGGCCCATGCCCGTAGCGGAGTCCAGGCTGGCCCGTTTTGCTTGCTGCTCCTCCCAAACGACGTCGTTTCTCTTGCTTCGCTGCTCTCCCCTAAAAACCCCCAACTTGATTCACTTATTACAAGTTTTGCCCTAACGTGTGAGTTAAGGTGCGAAGAAGGTCTCGGTCACTTCCGTTTAAGCTCAAACATCATTGAAGGAGTAGCAAGAAGGTGTGCTTCATCGTTGATCGATTGAGGGAGGGGAATCAGTTGACGTAGCTGAAGAGTTCTCTGTCGCAGTAGTATTTCTCCGTTACTGAGGTAAGTTGCATGTTGCCTGAAATCTATTTTCTTGGTGGTTGTTTATCTCTGTTGCTATAATGTTGTGTAGAAGCTATGTCAGATGTTAATGAAATGGATGGCTTTCTTTCGTTTGGGTTTGTTTTTGTTTAGGGTTTGGCAAATGGGGGACATATTTTTTGTGGCTCCCGTTTTCCACCACGAAGGAGAGTTAGTTCGGAATCCACTAGGTGAGCTACAGTATGTGAATGGCTTGGTGGAGAGGTTTGAGGAGATGGACATAGATCATCTCAATTTCGGGGACATGGTGAAGTTGTTTGAGTTTTTAGGTTATACGAAATACAGGCATGTGTTCTGGGAGGATAAGAATGCCCGTGAGTTTGAAACAGGTTTGAATGAGATGACAGGAGATGATGGAATCCGTGAGCTTATTGATTATCTGAGAATGAAGCAGGAGTCAGAGTTTCACCTGTACTGGGATCATGTAATCAATGAACCCATATTTGCTGATGATGATGCTGGTGTGGGTAATGATGCTAATCAGGGAGGAGTTAACTCTGCTAATGTTGGGAATAATGATGATAATGCTAGCGGGGAAAATGCAGAGAAGATTAACTTGGATGAGACAAGCTCCTCGTCCGATGATGGTTACGAGAGCGCGGAAGATGAGGCATATAAGCCCCCTACAAATTGGAATGTTGACACGAGCAGTGACAGTGATGCACCTAGAAGGTGTGAGAAGGAGGCAGAGAAGAAGAGAAAGGTTGCTGATACTAAGAAAGGGGTTTCACCGAGGAAGATTATACAACCAAAAAAGGCTAAGAGGGTTGCAAACAGAGGGAAGGGAAAAGAGTTGGGTGAGAGGGGAATTGGGAAGAAAAGACAACGTGGCCCAAGCAATGTGAGCCCAAGTGTAAGGTCCAATCCACAGCCCAGTAGTGATTCAGAGTTGGATGAAGAGGTTGGCCCAGATGATGGGAAACGGGCCATGCCCAAAGCAAGAGTGTACATGCCAGAAGTCCTGCAATCTGATGATGATTATGCATATGAGTATCAATCAGAAGCACTGCATACCCCTGTTTCTTCTGAAGATGAGTACAAGAAGCATGATTGGCCAGCGTTTGATGATGAATATGAGTTTGGGCAAGGCCACTTTGAGCTGGGGACTAGGTTTTCGACTCTGGAGAAGTTTAGGGAAGTTGTGAAAGATTTATTTATTTTTGAAGGCAGGGACCCTGAATGGCTAAAGAGTGATAGAAAGAGGTCAAGAGTTGGGTGCAAAGCTGAAGACTGTCCTTGGATAGTCCACTGCTCAAAGAACAACACACTTGGTTGTTTTCAGATCAAGACCTTTAGAAATGAACATACCTGTGGCAGGGATCTTGGAAGTCATGCTGCAGATCAGCACTGGATGAGTCTGAAAATTGAGAAACGAATGAAGGTGCATCCTCATATGAGTAAAAAGGAGGCTATAGCATTTCTGCATGAGGAGTTTAATGTGACCGCGCATGAGAAGGCCGTCTATAGGGCATTGAGGGAGGCAAGGGAAAGGATGATAGGATCTGAAAAGGAGCAGTATAGTAAGCTTAGAGGATATTGTTTTGAAATATTGAGAAGTAACCCAAGATCAACCGCATTGCTGGAGACTATACCAATACCACAATCGTTGCCAGTCTATGATAAGTTGTACATATGCTTGGAAGGATGCAAGCAAGGGTTTAAAGCTGGTTGCAGACCCTTGATCCACTTGGATGGTGCATTCCTGAAGACATACTACGGGGGACAGCTGCTGACTGCAATTGGCCAAGATGCCAATAACCAATTCTACGTTATTGCTTATGCCGTAGCCCGTGCTGAGACAAAGGATTCTTGGAAATGGTTTCTCTCATTGCTGAAAGAGGACATTGGAGATGCTGCGGTGCACGGCTATAACTTCATGAGCGACCAACAAAAGGTAAATAGTTAAAACACTGGAGTGTGTATGGTAATTGTGTTAACTGAATGGAAAACTGAGTCAATTTATTGGAATATCTGCAGGGACTTAGAGAAGCTCTAAAAGAGGTGAATCCCGGTGCTCCTCATAGGAATTGTGTGATGCACATGTGGAAAAATTTTACAAACCGGTTCAAGGACATGCAATTGAGGGATCTTGTGTGGGAATGTGCCAATCAGACCACAATTGGTGGTTTTGAACAAAGCATGGAGAAGATGAGGACCATCAACGAAGATGCTTGGACATACCTTGCTAGGTTCGATCCCCGAGCATGGTGCAAGGCCTACTTTAGCCACGGTCCTAAGGTTGATGGACTCACGAACAACATGTGTGAGTCATTCAACGCCATCATTGAGCCAGCGAGAAACAAGCCAATACTGACAATGTTAGAGGAAATCAGGTGTTACCTGATGAGGAGAATGACCAAACACATTACCTTGCTTGGAGCCCACACTGGAAAGCTAGCCCCGGTGCAGGAAAGAAGACTTGCTAGGTTAATAAGACCAAGCAACAGACTCACAGCTGAGTGGAGTGGAGATCATGAGCGGATGAGGTTTCAAGTTGGCAAAAAAAATGAGGAGACCCTTGATGTTGATCTAGTCAAGCACACCTGTTCCTGCAACGTCTGGCAACTCACAGGTAACAAGTTTTTTTCATTATGTATGCATGATTTCAACTTCTATTATTGATATATGTTTTCATGTGGCTTGCTGGGTTCATTGCAATAGACTTGTTTAGGTTTATTTTTTATGTGCTTGCTTGGTTGCATTCCAGGTATGCCCTGCATTCATGGCATTGCTGCCATTCGTAAGAAGAGAGAAAAACCAGAAGATTATGTGCATCCGTGGCTTTGCATGGACTCAATCCATGCCACATTCAGGCATAGCATCCAGCCTGTGCCTAGTGAGCAATACTGGGCCAACCGAAACTATTTGAAAACTGAGGCCCCTGTGATCAAAAGACCTATTGGACGTCCCAAGGTCCATAACAGAAAGAGGGACCCTGTGGAAAACCTAATGGAAGGCAACAAGCTGAAGAGAACTTTCAGGGTCACATGTGCAAAGTGTGGTGCACAGGGTCACAATTACAAGACCTGTAAAGGGCCTCCAGCGAACCCAGGGTGGAAGCCAAGGACAAGCAGGAAGAAGAAGACCACTGGAGGAAGCACTAGTAACACAAGCCAAGTTGAGGTCCCTCTATCCCAGTCTGCCCCTGCACCAGAGGTAACAACTTAACCTTCCCTTACTAATTGAGGTTCTTTAAGTAACTCGATACAAAGGTCCGGGTTTAATTTGTCATTTTAATTTTTTCTTAAGGTTACAGTTGTCCAATTATAAAAATATTCCATTTTACAAACATGTTAATTTGCTGGTGAATCTCTGATTTTTCTCAAACTTATGCAATTAGGGACAACAAGGACAGTCCCAGGATGCACCACCACTTGTCATATCTGCTCCTGTGCCATATGCACCCTTCAAACCCCCAGCCCAAATTAGTGAGGCTCAACCATCCAAGAGGCAGTT
>JASCZI010031844.1:1283-13251 GCA_036250425.1 Stylosanthes scabra
TATTCTACCATTTACTTTCTTGCTATTTAATTTTCCTTGATGATCAGCTGAGCCGTCTGTTTAATATTATCATTTTATTTTCTTGTTCTTTACTTTATTTTTTTTTTTATGTTTGAGTAATTTTCTTTACTGATTCGAATATCTAATTACCACGGTTTATGTTTGAATTCTAGATCTTCATTTAAATTAATTATCTTTGTTTCTTTAATTTTTCATTGTTATGTTAATTATTCATTCACGGTGTTGGTGAATCATGAGCTTAACAATTGATGATGATTAATTTATACGAAGGTTAGTAGTGTAAATTGTCTTTTCTCTTATCTCGAATAACTGGAAGGTTAGTACAATTAATCCATGTAAGAAGACGTCCTTAGCATAAATTGATCTGAAGGTTAGTAAGGTTGGTTGTGTTGAGAGGAAAAATTAAAATTAGATTCCGGTGTGAATCTAGGCTACCTAATTGGATTTAAATAACTAATCTAGATTATTTAGAAGGTAATGGTTACTCTTTCTACTTAATTGAAAATTAGTTAATCCTAGCTGTGTTTAGGATTTATTGGAATTAATATGTCAAAACTAATTAGGGGTATCGGTTGATCTTCTAATTGTTTAAGATTTATTAATTGCTAGAATTGAAATGAGAGATTAATGAGCGGTTGCCTTTAATTACTCACTAGCCACATGATAATTAAACTTTAGTGAGTTGTGATAATATAACCGTGGGAAAGGATTATCGAGTCAGTATTTTCAATTTATAGTTTATTTTCTTAGTCTCTTTCTAAAATATTTCTCCAAACAATTTCACTAAATTTACAATCAACTGTCTATTTCCTTCAACGGGGTACGACCTGGGCACACCACTAGAGCTACGCTTATAGAGTGTTACCAGTATTCTTCATAAACTATTTTCAAAACTAATTTGGTGGGACGGTGAAAGCGACATCACCGTTTCTTCTCCATCACTTCTTCTTCTTCTTCTTCTTCTTCTTCTTCTTCTTCTTCTTCTTCTTCTTCACTGCCTCCACCTTCATCTCAGCCCCGCCTCTGCCTCCGCCTCCATCTCCGCCCCGCCTCCGCCTCCATCTTCGCCCTGCCTCCGTCTCCGTTTCGTACTCCGCCTCTTTTTCTTCTTTTTCTCCTCCTCCTTCTTCTTTTATCTTACGTTGTTGTTGTTGTTGTTCTTCTTCTTCTTCTTCTTCCTTTATTATGTGGTTGTTGTTGTTCTTCTTCTACCTCTTCTCCTTTCTCTGTTACGTGATGGTGGTTGTGGTTTGTGTTGTTGTTGTTCTTGTTGTTGTTAAACCAAATTGAGCAGAATGTTAAACCAATTTGAGCAGAATGTTGATATCTAGATGAACAGAATCCCAAATCACTTTAGCATTCACCATTTAAGGGTTCAAGCACTCATAATCAAACCAAAAATAGAATGTAAAACGAATTTGAGCAGAATTTTCATATCTAGATGAATATAATTCCAAATAACTTTAGCATTCACCATCCTAGGATTCTGCTCAAATTGATTTAGGATTATGCTAAATGCATTTTTAAATTCTGCTCAAATTGTTTCAGGTGTATGTCCAATTGTATATGTTCGTGATATATTGAAATGCTGCTCATATTGATTTAGGATTCTGTTTGTGTTTCTTAAACGTTGAATTTATGTGCGAGTTTCTTTGTGGTTTGAACTTGATTTATATTCACTTGATTTAAGTTTTGGTTCTGAGTATATAGAATTCTGCTCATATTGATTTAGGATTCTGCTCAACGCTTTTCTAAATTCTGCTCAAATTGTTGTAGGGGTATGTTCAATTGTATATGTTCGTGATATATTAAAATGCTGCTTAAATTGATTTAGGATTCTGTTTGTATATTTTAAATGTTGAATTTATGTGTGAGTTTCTTTGTGGTTTGAACTTGATTTAGATTAACTTGATTTAAGTTTTGGTTTTGAATATCCAGAATTCTGCTCATATATATTTAGGATTCTGCTCAACCCATTCTTAAATTCTGCTCAAATTACTTCAGGGGTATGTTCAATTGTATATATTCGTGATATATTGAAATGCTACTCATATTGATTTAGGATTCTGTTTGTGTTTCTTAAATGTTGAATTTACGTGTCAGTTTCTTTGTGGTTTGAACTTGATTTAGATTCACTTGATTTAGGTTTTGGTTTTGAGTATCTAGGATTCTGCTCATATTCATTTAGGATTCTGCTCAACTACTTTTTAAATTATGCTCAAATGGATTTAAAATTATGTTTGTACATTTTACATTTTGAAGAAGAAGAAGAACAACAATAACAACCGTAATATAAAAAGAGAAAGTGGAGGAGGAAAAAGAAAAAAAAGAGGCGGAGCATGAAGTGGAGGAGGAGGTAGATGCGGAGTACGAAGTGAATGAGGAGTACGAAATGAAAGAGAGATGGAGGCAGGGCGGAGATGGAGGTGGAGGCAGGATGGAGATAGAGGTGAAGACGGAGGTGGCGAAGAAGAAGAAGAAGAAGAAGAAGAAGAAGAAGAAGAAGAAGAAGAAGAAGAAGAAGAAAGAGAAGAAGCCGTGCGTGAGAACGCGTGAAGAGAAGGTGCTGTCTGCAGAAACACGCGCCTTGAGTGAGAGTGGTGGTGATTTATGTGTTTGGTGTGTTTGCGTGTGCACGTAGCATTACTGTAATTAAAAGGGCGAGACTGATAGACCTAAGATAAGGATTAATTCATAGAAATAGAAATAGAACAAATAGAATAGAAATTGAGTAATCAAGGTAGCAATAATCAATCAAAATGAAGGAATAAAGAATAATAATATCCTTTCAATAAAGCATGTGACTATTTTTCTTTTTATTCTCTTTTTATGCTATTTTGTAAATCTTTCTTTTAATTATGCTATTTTATTTTATAACACAGAATGTTTTATAAATATATTATAAATAACATAAATTATGCTGGAGATTTCACAAAATTGCATTTTTCTCACTTATGGTTTAACCTTGATTAATAGTGCAATAGGTTATTCTCACGTTAACTAAAAATGAACAAAAATGTTATGAATTCAAATATTAAAAAATTAGACATCAAAATCAAATTAATCATTATATTTTTTATAAATATATAATATTTAAATCATTTTTAATATGTATTTTTAATTTTAATATTATTTTAGCCAATAATTAATTTAGTAGCTAATTTTTTGGGTACAAATAATATTATAATTTATGACTTATATGACTCTATTAAACTTCTCAAAATATTAAAATATAACTATTTTGTTGACTAAATTATACCTATTTATTTATTGTATCAACTTATATGAATTGTTAAATTTTTTTGTATATATATATATATATAATCGAAGGGTGTTACGATATACATGAATGTCCATTCATAAATTATGAGTCGTTATAATTATTGAGTAACGTTCGAAAGTAATAAATATAAGACGTTACAGTTACTATGTAACGTTCGGAAGTTACGTTGCAGTTACTGAGTAACATATGGAAAGAATAAATTTATACTCATAGACCCTCACCTATAAATAGGGCTATGATTTCTTCAGTTGATGATATTCAAAAATCAATAAGAATTTCTCTCTCTTGCTCTCTCTAGCTTTCTCTCTTGCTTTTTCTTATTCTCTTTTATAACTTCAATTTTATAACACGTTATTACACGAGATCTCTGAACTTGAGTAAGAGAAGATCTAAGGTAATAAATTTTAATTATGTTAAAATTTTCTTACCTATCTCTATGAAAGAATTATTGATGTTGGAAGTTAAGATACATGATGATAAAATGGGTCATGAAGACACCATTAAGATTGAACTATGAGCCTTGAATTATAATATTAATTGGTATGTCTCGAAGACACCAATTTGAAGAAGATCCAGAAGAATCACATATAACCTGTTCCATGGATAAAAAAAATATTCAATTCTTATTATGCTATGTGATTGCGGTATAATTTGATCTTTCACATCAAAAGGGAGTTGTTCAAGAATTTCACATGGCTATAAGGTTATTAAAAAATTGTGGTACAATTAAGATGAATACCTTATACTGAAAGATCATGAAGATCTTTGGAATAATAATTCAAAAGAAAAATATTATCACCTAAGAGATGTGTTTCTATTGAATATTTAAAGTGTCAATCCCTACAGGATTACGTATATTTATTATGAAGTAATGAATCTTGAAGATACTATTTTACAATAAAGTTCGCATCCTAGTGGGAGCACATATAAATTCATTATTATGGATTATGATAATTCTTTGATCTGCCAGAAGCAGTTATGAAGAAAAAAAAAATGTCAATTGACACGTTTTTAAAAGCATACCTTAAGTGTAGAAAATGTTACATTATATGTCACGCTTTTAAGCATAAAGCACGTTTTTGTAAATGTAAAACAAAAGTCACGCTTTTAGAAAAAAACGTAGTCATAGATCTATAACTCAATGCTTTTGAAAGTGCTACGCAAAAACTGCTGCCATATATGAAAAGGTTATCCGATCAAAGGAATAATCTTAATATTCATATTACCTGAAGTATATAAATAAATATTTTGAGATCTTTTATTTCCGAAAGTAAATATATATTGAAGGAAAGTTTAACGATATACATATATGATTTTATATAATTATGAGAATTATTCTATGGATTTTATTATGTGAGTTTATCATTATCAAGTTAAAAATTATTTTGAATAATTGTGAATCTCCTCTCCCAATATATCAATTTTATAAAGAGATGATAAATATACATGTATTAGAAATAATGGTTTAACATATTATTGATAATATTCTCATGGTAGCTTATTATATACTCAAAATTATATTAATATTTGAGTTATTCATTAAATATGATTTTTAGTTCTTATATAGATATTTGAGTTACCATGAGGGGAGATATCATATTGAGTAAGATTAATAATATTTTTACTTGGGAAATTATATTTACAAAATATGAAAGAAAAGGTAAATATTTATATTAATTAATCATCAAAGTGAAAGCATTAATCTTATAAGATAATTATTTTAAAATAAAAGTCAAATTGTTACATATACATATTTATATGTTGTATTTTATTATATATATTTAATTATGTAATTATGTAGTATAATATCTTTAAAGATATGGATACCATCCTTTTCAACAAAAATTTCAACAAAGATGGCTTGTTAAATTCAAAGATTAGATTTGGATGCAGATTTATTCAACCGTATGAAACTGTTCATCATACATATAGTACTATTCATACGTATAGTCCTATTCATTTATACAATGTTACTGTTCATATTTTTTGTTTGTTGTATCTTGTCACTTCATATCTTGTACTTGCAGCACTTGGTAATTTTCTTTATATGTATAAATAATTATTTGAACAAATAGTATTATATATATACATGCTTTAGAAGAGTTATGATTTAGTTCTGGCAAAATAATTAATTGAGTTTGATAAACTCAAATGCTCCAGAAAAGCTGTTATTTGATTATTATAAAATTTATTGATTTTAAAAATATTTCCTTAAGTGAATTTTGCAGTGGAACAATGAATCAAGAAATGATACACTGGAAGTATATTATATCTTTTGGTATATATTACACTTATTATTGTGTAATTGAATCATGTACAGTAAATCAGAAGTTTATTTGTACAGATATTTATCAGATGACATGATAAATTGAAATTCATTGAAATAATTATATGGAAAATTGATGAAAACTTATGAGTATTTATTGAAAGACCAAAAGATTTCTTCAATATTATAAGTTTTTCATATTGAATGTTCTCAATATTTAATGGCCATCATCATCAAAAGTTTGAAGTTTGAAACAAGTTGAATTCCCATAAGGAATACATTGTGATACATGTGTGAAGAATTTTCCACCATGTAAGATCTGATGAGACAAATAATGTTCTTAATAAATACGTTTGTAAGACCGGCATACATATATTTTATTATTGACTTGCAACCTGAAGTTTGCATTATTACTTGCGCAAGTATTTAATCTAAGAACACAAAATTCTCAATGATCTAATTAAACTTTATATTCACAATGTTGGTGAAAATATGTTTAGCACTTGTTATATGACCAACGATGAATGTGTTCGAACATCCGGTAGTTTATGTTCTTACATAAATTTGATCACCATTATTGTTTATGGAATGCCTCGATATCATTGCTACACTATTTATGAGAACAAATCTAGAGTCATTTGTGTTTAAGCATATGTTATTGTAGCATTTAAAGTTATAGTAACATCAAAAGTTCTCCCCCATTATTAGATTTGGCCAGAAGCTAAATATTTTCCGTCTTAAAGATTTTCGAATTATATGGTAAAGATTCCATATTGAAAATAATTGTTGGATTTAAATAATGTTTTCAACAGGGGGATAGTGAAAAGTTGAAAACATGATTTCCATAGTAAATAAGATCAAATGCATTAATATGATTTCATATCTTCAAATATGACAACATGAACCAGAAGTTCATAACAAATTTGTATATCCATTTCATGATCTTATAAGAAAACGCCCAAATTCAAATTGAAGTCCCTGTTGGACATATGACCATTAAAACTAATATATGCTAGAAGCGTAATAGGCCAATCGATTCCAAAGATAAAATATTCAAAAAGAATATGGGCAAATGATGTTACAAGAGGCAAATAGTCTTCCTGTAGAAGAAAAATAAAGTAATGACACCTGCAGTTATCCAAAAATTTGACATAGTTTACAACGCCAGAAGATGTTCAAGTACTTGAAATTTGAAATGATGAGATCTCAGTAAACTATGTCCTTATGAATGAAAAATGGAATCGATAAGTTGATAATTATTAATGATATGTTTGCAAACATTTGTGTGATGTATATCATACATGAAAATGAGGATCTTGAACCAACAACTAATGTTGACAAAGAGATAATTTGCTGAAATAAAGATGAGCCACGTGGGCTGAAATATTTCACTAAACGTGAAGTTTTTGGACTTGTAGTCCATGCAACAGAAGATGTAAAATTTATTGAATACAAATAAGTATTCATGCAAAAAATGTATATTACTAAGCTTTGCTTATGGTACAATGATTTTTGTAAAAATATTTCATAGAAGAAATATATATTCCCCTGAGGTGGATATAGTTGTACTAGTTATTGAACCAGTTTATTTATCATAAGCTAAAGATGCATCTAATAGATGTGGTAAAGGCCTATGTATATGGGTCGTTAGATCGTGATATCTATATGAAAATCTCCGAAGGATTAAAGATATCTGGGACATCCAAAGTGAATCATCAAGGGTTATACTCTATTAAATTGCAAAGATCTTTATATGGTCTAAAGCAATCCGGAAGGATGTGGTATAACCGTCTTACAGAGTATTTGATGAAAAAGGGATTTAAAAATGATGACATTTGCCCATGTGTTTTATAAAGAAATCAGCATATGGATTCATTATAATTGCAGTTTATGTTGATGATTTAAATATCATTGGATCTCCGAAAGAGATTCCCAAGGTCGTAGATATTCTAAAATAAGAATTTGAAATGAAAGATCTTGAAAAAATTAAGTTCTGTCTCGACCTGCAGATCGAGCACATGAAGAATGGGATACTTATTCATCAAAAGACTTATACTGAGAAAATTCTCAAGAGGTTTTACATGAACGAATCACATCCAGTAAGTACCCCAATGATCGTTAGATCATTATATGTGAAAAATGATCCGTTCCGACCTAAAGAAGATAATGAAAAAGTCCTTGGTCCTGAAGTACCATATCTCAGTGCTATTGGAGCATTGATGTACCTTGCTAATAATACGCGACCTGACATATCATTCGATGTGAATTTATTAGCAAGATATAGTTTCTCTCCAACCGAAAGACATTGGACTGGAATTAAACAAATCTTTAGGTACCTTCGTGGAACGGTTGATATGGGGTTACTTTATGAATATGAATCCAAACCACAACTGGTAGGTTATGCAGATGCAGGATATCTATCAGATCCCCATAAAGGTAGATCTCAAACAGGATACTTGTTTACATTTAGTGACACAGCTATATCTTGGATATCTACAAAACAAACTATAGCTGGGACTTCTTCGAACCATGCCGAGATATTAGCTATACATGAAGCAAGTCGTAAATGCTTTTGGCTGAGAAATTTGATTGGCTATATTCAATCATCATGCAGGTTGTCTGATATGAAAATAGCTCCAACAACTCTATATGAAGATAACACAGCATGCATCGCTCAGCTCAAGAGTGGAAACATCAAGGGTGATAGAACGAAGCATATCTCTCCCAAGTTCTTCTTCACTCATGACCTTCAAAATTAAGGGTCAATTGATGTTCAACAGATCCGCTCAAGTGATAATTTAGCGGACTTATTCACAAAAGCACTCCCAATATCCACATTTGAAAAGTTGGTATACAAAATCGGTATGCGACAATTGCGAGATATCAAATGATGTTACCAATAGGGGGAGATTGTACTCTTTTTCCCTTGATCTGGTTTTTATCCCACAGGATTTTTCTGGACAAGGTTTTTAATGAGGCAATGCTCATCATATAGGATATTGTACTCTTTTTCTCTCAGTCAGGTTTTTGTCTCACATGATTTTTCTTGACGAGGTTTTTAATGAGACATATCCGCAATAGACATCCAAGGGGTAGTGTTACGATATGCATGGATGTCTATTCATAAATTATGAGTTATGTTATAATTATTGAGTAATGTTCGAAAGTAATAAATATAAGACGTTACAGTTACTGTGTAACGTTCGAGAGTTACGTTGTAGTTACTGAGTAACATATGGAAAGAATAAATATATACTCATAGACCCTCACCTATAAATAGAGCTATGATTTTTTCAGTTGTTGATATTCAGAAATTAATAAGAATTTCTCCCTCTTGCTCTCTCTAGCTTTTTTTTCTTACTTTTCTCATGAATTAGATTTAAACTTGAAGAACACATCAAAGTCACTTTTCCACTATGATGCACGGACACTGACACGGACACGGGACACGACACGACACGCGACACGCCGACACACCAATCTCAATTTTTCGTATAACACGGGGACACGGCATATATATAAAATATAATCTATTTTTAATAAAATTATAATAATATCTTGACATTTTATTTATATTAAAATTTAAATTATTATTTTTAAGTATTTTTAATATATTTTTAAATTATATAAAATATTTAAGATAATTTTTAGTTTAAGAAATAGTAATATATACTACTTTTAAACTCATTTTAAGAAAATAAATTAAGAATAAAGTTTGACACGCGGACACGTGATGATATTTTGGAGTGTCAAGTGTGTCCGAATAAGTATTTTTTTGTTTTTTTAAAGACATGGATGGGACACAGAAGACACGCGTGTCGGACGAGTGTCAGTGAGTGTCGTGTCCAAAACATGTCCGACACCTGGACACGCCAATTCAACGAAGTGTCCATGCTTTGTAGCTTTTCCACAATATATTAGCCAGTAGCAACAGCCCACAAGTTAGGAAGGTTCTTTTTAAGTTGGTCTTTTGTGGCAAATCAACACTATAACAAGGGTCATTTTAGTCTTTTCAATACTCACTACATGACAAATAGGTAGCAGGCAAACTTTTCTACAATAGAATATGATGTTCCAATTCCACCAACGGAACGTGGGATAATTTTCCTAAGTTATAATACATTAGAGTACTCTCTGCGCGGATTTTTTTTTAATAAAAAAAAAAATTACCAAAACTACTCATGAAAGTTTTGGACGCTGATAAAACTATCCACAGAAAAATGAAATAAACTTTCTACCCACGAAAGATCACTTCCATCTGACAAATCTACCCAGACGTTAAGCTGCTGTTAATGGCGTTAAGTGAATGTGCCAGGTGTCACGTTAACTGTTGACTCAGAAAATGAATAAATATTTATAATTATTTTAATAAAACTTAGGGCAAAATTGATTTGGGGAAAATCTCTCAAACCCTGACACTCACATTACTCGACCCTTTCACTCACACACACTCACTCATTGAGAAACCCACCATGCCCTAACAAAGATAGCCCCTTTGCCGTCGAACCCTTGTCTTCCTCCTCTCGCCGCTTCCGTCGCTCATGCTCCGGTGTTCTTCGTCGATTCGTCGTGGCTGCGTCTTCGTCCTCGCCGCCTGCGCCTCCCTCCCCGTTGTCACGTCTTCGTCCTCGCCTACTGCTGGTGACCGCAGTCGTGGTGGTCGTCGTCGCCGCCAGTTCGTCGCTCCGTTCCCGTCAGTAGTAGCTGCCGTTCCCTCTGTACTGGTAAGCAAAAATGCACATCTGCTTTTGTCTAGTTGAATTCCCGTTCCATGTGGCTCACCTCTATGTTGGGTCATTTTTTTTTAATATTTGTTTTTGCTTAATTTTAATTGATTGTATAGCCATTATGTAGCAGGTTAATTTTGTTAATCTGCTTGGTTTAGCCAGTATTTACATGTTTGATTGATTAAAGCAACTAAAGTATATGTACGCATGAACAAGCTAAGAGAAAGCTTTATGGTTTATGAGATAAAATGCAATGTGGAAAAGTGATATTTATAGTACAGGGAATTAGGTTTACATTTCAGGGAGAATTATGAGATAAAATGCAATGTGGAAAATTATGTACAGGGAAGTGATATTTATGAGATAAAATGCAATGTAGAAAAAATTGTTTTCTTTATTTAATTATATTTTGTTTTACTCGTGACTAAGGAATATGCAAGAGGATTGGAACAATGATGTTTAAATAGGTCTAGTTGTGTATAGGTCTAGTTGATCCTCCTCAATTTTCTATTTGGCATCATATATGATAAGTTACTCTGATCCAATCATACTTAGAAATATATTTTTTATTCTTTGAAGTCTTCAAATTTCTTTGAAGTTAAGTTACTTTTAGTTTGATTGATTAAAGTGTGTATTTACTGGACTGAATTTGGAATATTATGCGATTATGCACAGATGGCAGATTCAAAACATATCAGCTTGATCATACATCACAGAGGCAGATTTGAGCATGATTCAAACGGAGTATTCGCCTATGTTGATGGTGAAACAGAAATTGTGGACTGGGTTAATGTGGACAAGTTTAGTGGAAAGTTGATCAAGGACATACTCAGCAAGATAGGCTATCCAAACAATTAGCTATTAATCAGTTATGATGTAATGGAAGATATGCTTGAGACTTCCTTTTTTGTGAATACCTAATCTATATGTGTTAGTATATTTTGATTGTAATGGAAGATAAATATAAGACTTTCTTTTTTTGTGAATAGCTAAAGTGGTATTAAGATAGTTGTGCACAGTTTGCTGCAGGGGTTGATGTGTTTTTTGATTTGTAAAGATTACAAAAACAATTTAAGTTATGACAATCATGTTCCTATTGATGAATGATGACATGTTAGTGAAATGAAACAGGTTAATGTTGTATATGTTGCTGCTAATTGCATCTATCAGGTACAATTAGTTAATATTCCAATTTCAAAGGGAATTATTGACAAATTTCGTAACTTTCATGGTCATTTTTGTCAAAAATTATCACTGCGTTGGTCGTAATTGTCAATTTTAAATTTTTTAGTAGGTAGTATTGTCAAACTAATACACGTTATACTTAAAATTCAGGATTACATTCATCCTTTTTTTTGCAAGGAAAACTCCACATCTTCCATGAAACTGTAAACCATGTTACAATATGCATGCAAGGTTTTTATGATTAGGTTTTGATGAATGACAACCATTGTGGAGTTGATAAACAACCACCAAAAGTTTGAGGATTCACTTGAAAGCAAACAACAACAACGACGAGAAAACGAAGTCCGCAAGATTGAAGACCTTTTAGAGTCTAGGACTTTAGTAAAAATTCTTGTCAAGAACCAAAGTTTATTATCTCTCTCTCACACACACAAGAAAATGTTTTTTAAAGAAAAGGTTTTACGAAAACTATAGCCGTAAAAGTTT
>JASCZI010031846.1:0-13219 GCA_036250425.1 Stylosanthes scabra
AGTGAATCCTCAGACTTTTGGTGGTTGTTTATCAACTCCACAATGGTTGTCATTCATCAAAACCTAATCATAAAAACCTTGCATGCATATTGTAACATGGTTTACACTATACACTTAATCTTTTTGAAATGAACCAGTACTAGTGTTAATGGGGCCGTACTGAAATAAACTAGTACCAGTTGAGATCGGTATTGGCCTATTTCCAATACCGGTTGGTGCCGATATTGGTTGACAATTTTGGCCTTCTACTTGGTCCAGTACCGATTGGAATAGATATTGATTTGGCCCAGTACCATTTGTTCAATAAATAACGAGAATTAAAGACATATTTTGAATAACACAAAGAAGTAATTACGAATATTGAGATAGCTTATTTTGAATTTATTAAGCAGAATAATTACTAACTATAATAAATGATATTGGAAAGGTAAGTGACTCTAGATTCTTGAGGCGGATAGATGCATCAATTTAATTAGACTTATCAATTTCCATACACTATGTCTTTTTGAAGTGAACTAGTGCCGGTACCACTGGGCCGTACTAAAATGAACGAGTATCAATTGGGACTGATATTGGCCTATTTTCAGTATCAGTTAGTAGTTTTGTATCCATATTGGTTGAAAATTTTAGCCCTTGATTTGGTCAAGTACTGGTCCCAACCAGTACTGGTAATGCGATGGATATTGATAACAACAATTATATTTGTATACCAAAATCAATGATCGATGTATAATACCTATTAAAATACAAAATACACTTTAAAAATAGTTAAACTACATATATGTATTTTATATTTTAATATATATTATACCCTAATAGCTAATTTTGGTGTCTTATTGGTAAATATTTTTGAAACGGGGTATAGTTTGGTAAAATTAATATTTTTTATTTATTTAATTTTTTTTCCTATTTTCCTAACAGTGAATATTGAATACACTGATGATAATTATTAATTAATGACAATTCCTCCACCGTTTCTTCCGGTTCCCTTTGACTCAATAACAGCAAGTGAAGTTCAAGATCGAACCATTCCCAAAAGGCCAGTACAGGCAGTACTTTCCAGTTTAAACAACCGTTTCTAGTTCTACACTTCTACTCTTACCCACCATTCAACGCCTCACTCACAATTCACAAATCCTGCCTCCCCCCAAATCCCTTTTCTTGCTTTCCCCCCTCTGCCATCACTTTTCCTTTCTCGAATTACTTATTCACTGACCCACACAGGCTCTCTACCAATTACTCTCCCTGCGGAAACTGATTTTCCCCATAATTCCTATCTCCTATAATAATTCCACTCTCCTCTCTCCCTTTTCAATTGGAATTATGCAATCCCTTTTCTGTCTCTAGCCATGTCATCATCACACACAGTTGCCACCGAGGCACCGGAGCCCCAGGCGCCGCTCCTCCGCTCCCGCCACGGCAACTCTGATGCCTCTGCCGCGGCTCGGACGCCAACCCTCGCGCTTCTCCTGGGCCGAGCCACGGGCCGCCGCGGCCCATCCATGCTGGTCCGCGAGACGGCAGCACGGGAGCTGGAAGAGCGCCGCGCCGACTGGGGATACTCGAAGCCGGTCGTGGCGCTCGACATGTCGTGGAACATGGCCTTCGTGGTGGTCTCGGCGGTGATGCTTGCGCTCACGTTGGATGAGAGGCCGAACACGCCGATCCGAGTGTGGATCGTTGGGTACGGGCTTCAGTGCCTGCTTCACGTGGTGCTGGTGTGGCTCGAGTACAGGCGCCGGAACCAAAGGAATTCGCGGCGTCAGCGGAGGACGAGTGGCATGGAGAGCGAGGATGCTGATAGCTTTGATGATGCCAATGATAGTGACGATGACGACGTTGCTGATGGAAACTCTTCTCGCTCTGGGTATGTTTATTCATTTCAATTTAATTTTGCCGTTTCTGACTCTATAGGTTTGATTTGAGGATTTTAGAGTTTTAGTAGCTATGTTAAACTGAATTTTAGAATTTATTTATAGATTGGGATTTTCTTTTGCTGTGATGTTTGTGTGCGAGTACCTTTTTAGGGAGCATAAAAGTTAGAAAAGGCATAAGCTTTGGAGAAATTAGAGCTTGTGTTCTGTATGATGGTTCTGCCATGAGCTAGAGGAATAACTTTTGCGAGAATTTAGTTTATTTTGATGGTATTCTAATTCGATGTGGAAACTGAGAGAGAACAGGGAATGCACATGTTGGTATGGTACTTTGGTTGACTTGTTCAGTTGCCATGATTTTCTAATGGTCAAGCTAGTTAAAATTTGAGATTACGATCAAGCTCATTAAGGAGGTATAAGCATGTTATGCTTTGGAATTAGGTTCAGCAATTATGTAGTTCATGTGATTGGCTTAGCAGTATAGAGTACACACACAGTCACACAGTAGTGTGATAAAGAAACCTGATAGATAAATGGATTTGCTAGAAGTAGTGACTTGACCAGTTTGGTTGATCAAGATGAGTTAGGGTGTTATGAGTAGTGAACTGAATGGGTTCCAATGTTTGTGGGTGGAGTAAATAATTTTCTACCATGATAATGTGGAGAAAAGTAGGTTCATAGCAACCTTTCATTGGTTAGTGTCATTAGTGAGAAATATATTTAACATCTTTGTGTTTTAACCTATGTACGGCATTTATTTGTTTATCTATTTTTGGGAGTTAGATTTATCCTTTGTTATTCATAGCTTGATAGTTTCTATGAATATTTGTTACATGTGTTTTTCTTAAGCCTACACCTAGCAACACTTGATGAAAGTCTAGTTGGCAAAAATTGACCATACTTGTGATCTACGGTGACATATGCATATCATTTGTCGGCATATCTTTTCGTTTTTGTCCTATATGGTTTGGCTTGAGAAGATACATGAACACAAGCCACTAGCCACCAATAGAGGCAGGGTATGCAGCTGATGCCATTATATACATACTTTATGTAGAAATCTCCGAAATAGCCCCATTTCAATAGTTTTCCTATATTGTTGTTCAACAATGCCTTTTTGATGATGAGTACAAGGGCAAATAACTATGAATAATGCCTAAGTCTTACGAAAGGTAAGTGGTCAAACCCACCCACCCCTGTGAAGAAAGAGAGAGGGAATAGAATTGAAAAATATGAACAGAAAAGAAATCCATGGGAAGTTTTGAGCAAATGTAATTTGTGATGAAATGCAAATCAACCATGGATTAAACACGTTTGAAAATGGCAGCTGATATTGATTTTTTTTTTTTTTGTTCAATAAATAAGGATGAAGCTTTAGTAAAGAAGCATGTATATTATTGATAAAAAGGAACATGCACTTAATCCCCTTGGATTTATCCTACATATACAGTCTCATCCCCAAAACATCCAATGTGTAATTCAATCCTCTCCCATAAAAATCCACTGTTGTTTTCACATGACCACTTGAAAATACAAAATTAACCCTTGAGAAAAACAATCTAAAGCACACATTTGATGTCTTCCCTGTTTTACTTCATCGTAACATCTATCAAACCTCCCTCACAACCATGAGTGTAAACTATGCTTGTAAAACTAGAAAGCAAACGATGACCTTGCCTAAACAACAAGCCAAACAGATATCCATAGTTGTTTTATAACAATGTTGCAGCCAGATTGTGTATTTGCAATAGACATTTGACAACCTCCTAATGAGGATGGCCTAGTTTACAATTATTCATAATCTAAAAGGTTGATAGGATTTGAGGTTTGCTAAGTACATTTATGCTGCCATGTAACTGTTGAAGCTGTAGCTGATTCAGGGGTCTTTGCCAGTTGTTTTATATTGTGGGCTCTGTAAATGTGAAATGAAACTGAAATGTGAAATGAATGTTATGCTCATCTGTCTGAATTAACTGCAGCATATGATTGATTGAGAGGGGATCCATATGTTAATGGATTTTCACTGTTTTTGATGATGTGCAATGTTATTAATATATTTGGATTTTAGAATGACTTCTGGTTTGCTTATTATTGCTTGCATGTGATATATGATAGGGAAAGAGTGTAATTATTGTCTGGTTGATCAAAGTTAAGTTTCTTTAATTTTAAGCATATGACTACAATGCATTTTCAATAGTTTGTATGCAAACCTTGGGAGAACCAGATCACAAGAGCTAGCTATTGTGATTGGAGTGCCCAAGACCTTATAAAACCTCCCATTGGAATCCCATATTTGACTCAAATCCCATGCCTTTCAATTGAATACTAACATTTTCCCTATTATATCAGGTTAATTAGTATTTGTATAGATTTCAGGTTTATCCCAGGAAAATTTAATTATCATGTGATGATAAAACTACTAACTATGCTGCCTATTGATTTAACATGGTGTGGTAAACCCCCAAGGTTTCTTGGCATTGTGTAGACATGGCATTTATTGTTTTAACTGTAGTATTGGTGATCAATAGAGTTTGTCTTATTGATATCATCATTTACTTGTTTGGATTGTATTAGGTAACTAAGATTTGTAGATATTGCTTTTGATTATCTTCTAAGCAGATTCACAAAACGATGTGAGTCGTTTAATACGGGGATTTCATTCCTTTGGTGGATTGTGGGATTTTACTGGGTTGTCTCTGGTGGTGATATACTTCTGCAAGATGCCCCACGCTTATACTGGTAAGCCTTGTTTGGTAACTTTTTGAGTAAAAATAATACTTTTATACTTGTTCTAAATGGCTTGATATTCTATCATTTCTATCTATTAAAAGTTTAATGGTTTGATATTCTCGTATGCGTAATGAACATGTGGGTTCTCAGACACATACAAGTAATAAATAAGAATTTTCTACTTGTGTTCTATTTTATGCTTAACAAATTAGTACTATATGGCAAGAAATATATTTTTATCATAGAAGAACCTGGTTTATATTAAAAATCTGTGGTAAAATCCTTTATAGTATATTAGGAATCAGTTATGTCTTTTGACATTGATTTGTGATTTTTAATATAGTCATCAAATCTTCACGAGTTAAATAAGGTCAAATGGATAGTGTTCACATCTCTGGATGTATTTCTATTTTTTTCCATTTCTTTGTGCATATCTCCAATTTGGCCTTCATTTATAAAGCTATCAATTATGGTCTGATGTGGGCCTTAAAAGTATGAAACTAGTGACATGCCATTAACTACCTTCTACGTACCAATTTAATGCTGCTAAAGTGCTAATAACTGGAGGCTCATCAATTTCTGTTCCTTTGGAGGACCAAAAGGAAATTCTCCATTAGTTCCTTCTGTTGCATAGACTGTATGATCAATTCTACATAGTTTGTTCACAATGATGGAAGGATATATGTGTTTTGAATTTTACAGGTTGGCTGTTGTGTTTTTGGCATTTGACGTCTTCTTTGCTATCTTTTGTGTTGTTTTGGCATGCTTGATTGGCATTGCTCTCTGTTGTTGTTTGCCTTGCATCATTGCTATCCTCTATGCTGTTGCAGGACAGGTATGGACAAAACTGTTTGACACTGACTAACAGAAAAATTTTTAATTTGTGAGTGTTCTAATTTTTATCATGGTCTTATTTTGGGAGAGATAGGAAGGTGCATCAGAAGCAGATCTCAGTATAATTCCAAAATACAGATTTGAAATTTTAAGCAATGAGGAAAAGCCTAATGGGGGAGCTGGAAGAATGGTTCCCATTGAAACCAGCAGTGGATATGTGGCAAACGAACGAACACTTTTACCTGAGGATGCGGTATGCTTTACTGACACTATTATTAATTCATATTTGTCTTGTGTAGTTCTGATTCTGACTTGTGAAAAAGAAATGGAGGGTTCTTTAATTTTTTTATGTTGATGAATGTACATAAAGATCTTTACATGAGTCCTATGTTTTTATGTGTCAGTTTGGTTACCTGTAAAGAAGAAAATGAATAAATTATATGTCTACATTTGAGTGCTGACTTTGCATTGCTAACATCATATAGTAGGTTCGAAAGCTTATTTCGTTTTGAATTTTTGAGTGGAATATGTAGTCTTGTATTCCTATCCTAGCTGGCTCAGCGGTAATAACTAACAGCCTTTAATATCGTTTCTTTAGGCTTTAGTGGTTTACTATCACTTATCTAACTCACTCTTGGGTCCCCTGAAATTGGGTTCTCTACTTCTCCAAAAATATGTTATAAGTAGTTTATCAGTTAAGCTCAAAATCTTTGCTTTAGACACTGCCTTAGTAAGAATATCTGCTGGCAGTTCTTTAGTGGGAATATGTGCAACTAGCAGCTTGCCTTCCATCGCTCTTTCTCTCACAAAGGAGATTAAATTTCATGTGGTTTGTCCTATGTGCAAAACCAGATTGTGTGCTAACATAATAGCATTGAGATTATCACAATGCACCACCAGCCTTGTGGCAGGAACCTTCACTTCAGTGACTAATGAATGAATCCGTGTCAGTTATGTGGTGAGATTAACCATACTCCTGTATTTTGCCTAGGTACTCAATCTGGCCACTGTCCTTTGCTTCTGGACCACCAAGAAATAATGTTTGGTCCCAAATATACACATGCACCAGATTCTGACCTCCTACCATTTACATGGTCGCCCTATATGCATCACAATACCTTCTTAAATTCAGATGCTTCGGATCTATCCTTGCTCTAAGTTTAATGCCTGGCTTAAATGCCATCTAGGTATCTCAAAATCCTATTCACTTCCCTCAAATGGCTAGTGACTGTTGGGGATTGTAGGGGACCCAGAACAGACCTGTAAAAGGTGGGATTACTGCCTATGAGAGAATTAGAGATTTGAAACCATTAATGTGGCAATAACCTTGACCTTCCATATTTTTCTTTTGGATAAGGTCCCAAATGTACTTCTGCTGGGACAAAAACAATCAGCCACCTTGAAGTCTTTTAAACCTCAGTTCCCAAAAAGTAGTGTAGGACACCTAAATCATTGAGTACAAACTGTTGTACAAAGTAGCGATGAGCTCTTGATTGTAGGAGGGAGAGCCATTGATGATTGTATCATCCATGTACACTGGGATGTAGGTGACATGAGATTGGTGGTTTTTGATGAAGAGGGAGAGATCAAACTTAGCACTATTGAACCCCACATTCCTTTAAGAAGCTTTGAGAATCTCAAACCATGCCCGAGGAGCCTATTTTAACCCAGGAAAGTGCATTCAGATGAGTGTAAAGCAAATCATTTTTTGTTGTTTGGTCTTAGAAAAGGGAAACAAGCACAACCTAAGACCTTAAACTATGAGTAATCCAGCTTCTTGTCAAACAACCACACAACTGGGAGGGGCATTGTGGTGTGGAGGGTGGCAGTCTATTTATTTTGTGTGTGATAGTGACCAATGCCTCATCCTAAAACGATAGAGGCGTTAGGGCATGTGCTAGCAAAGTGAAGGTAGTCCGTTACATACCTTGGAAGGGTTCCATTACTAAAAGAGGGAAAATACCCTTCCTCCCTTCAGCTATGGCAGAGGGGGAAAAGAGAGTGAGACAGAGGAGGGGCCTACTTATGTAATAGAATTGCCACATGGCAGAGAATTCCAACCCAACAACATTTTTTATTTTATTTTATTTTATTGTGATGGAGTTGGGGGATTGGAAGTATTCTAAGTTGCTTGTTGGGTGGTGTGTTTGGGAAAAATTGAAGGGGACTATACTTAGATGGCTCTTAGGTGATGGAGGGAAGGTGAGTTCATTTGAAAGGATATCCCACCTTGACTTGGAGTAAGGTTATGCGGAAAGCAGCTTTGAATGCCCTTAAAAATGAAGAGGGCTATCTTCTCATTTTAATTCAGACTAAAGTGCCAGATGATGAGGCCCTGAATCTGTCACATTAACTGCAGCAGCTACTGAAGCAATTTGATGACTTATTCCAAGTCCAAGAAGGACTCCTTCCCACCCATGAGGATGCCCATGCTATTGTTCTTGAAGAGGGTGTCAATATTCCTCGAATTCGGCGATATAGGTACCCTTACTATAAGAATGAGTACAAAAGATAGTTGATGAGATGCTAAAATCCAGTGTTATTAGGGCTTATTACAAGTCCTTTTTCTAGCCCTGTTATTTTATTTTTAAAAATGGGATGGTAGATGGAGGTTAAGTTGATTTTAGGGCTTTGAACAAAATCACAGTATCCGATAAGCTTCAAATTCTGGTTATTGATGAATTGTCAGATGAGATTGGTGGAGCTAAAATTTTCTCCAAACTAGATTTAAAATCTGGATATCATCATATTTGAATGAACGAAGAAGACATTCCGAGGATGACATTTCAAACTCACGTGGGGCACTATGAATTCAGAGCCTTGATGAACAAAGTGCTATGAGGAACTTCGCTGAAGATGTTAACGTGAACTCTTCAACTCTTACTTTTTATCATACATGCCAGATTCCTTTTATTTATTTATTTTTTTTTTACTAGGGGAGAGCTACACCTCATTCCTTGTTGCAGTTTTTCTTTTAACAACCATTTTTGTCTAACCGAGAAAAAAAAACACCTAACATCGAATTGAGCATTTCTTTCATCACTATAAAAAGCACATTGTCTGCTAGGTTTTAAATCTGTATTTTCAGTTGAGTTTATTTAATTGTTGTTTTGCTTTTCAGGAATGTTGCATATGCCTTTGTCCTTACGAGGATGGAACAGAGCTCCATGCTCTTCCGTGCAATCATCATTTCCATTCATCATGCATAGTGAAATGGCTAAAGATGAATGCAACTTGTCCTCTTTGCAAGTACAATATTCTCAAAGGAAATGAACAAGTGTGATGAAAATTAAAAGCCCTACTCAGTGTTTCCACCGCTGTTGTCGATATTTGTATACATTATCGCCGGAGAAGAAATCATTGACCTCCCACGTTGCTCGGTTTTGATCATTGTTCTGGTGTATGTTTCTGTAAAGGTATATGAAAGCACAGCATTGTAGGGCATTTATATATGTATAAGCTAGCCAATTTGGTGAATCTAGTGTCATGTTAGGTCATTTGAAAGTTGTCCTGTCTATTTTGTTCATATGGGAGCAATGGAAATGAGGTGGTACTTTTAAGTTAACGTTATAGTGTTTCTTTTGGGATGTTGGTTAGTTTTCTGGCAAAAACAAGAATGCTTCATTTGCTAAAGCTTGTGAATAACGTCTTCACTGCATTAAGAAATTAAGTTATTTTATCTCAGTTAAATTATTATCATCAATGGATGGCTTGGTGTACTTTTCTTTATAAACATATTTAAAAATGTAAGGGATAAAATAATATTTTATCAAATTTTTAATTATGTCTTCGGTGATAGGTCAAAAGTTTGCAACTAAAGAATTTATATGGTAGATGAAATTTCTATCGAGTCCTACTAATAGGTGCCATTTAAAATGAAAAAGGAAGTATACTATTTGCTATTGTATTTTTTTTTTTTTTAAATTTTAGTATGATGAAACCATTTTGGTCTTCTAGGGAGGATATATGGGTTAAATTTATCATCAGGCGACAAGTGGCAAGTGGGCCATTTAGAATTTATGGTAGACATATATTTCTTAGCTCAATAATACTATGTGTCAACAGCTCATTAGATTATATAAATGTCTTCATTGTAAAATAGCTATAATGTCTTCATAGTAGACCTTACCATTTTTTTTTTTTTTTGTCTATCTATTTGCTATTGTGTTTGACGTTTTGAATATTTTTAAAATATTATTCTTTTTAATTGGCAAAATTGTTAATAAAGCTTTTAATTTTTAAACTATTTAAACGCATCAACATTTTTAAATTTATAGAGTAACTTTTATACTTTATAGGAATCTAATTACGTAAACTGTTAAACTATTTAAACTATAGAGTAATTAAACCATTTTTCTAAGAACAATACTTTTAGTCTTTTACCTTAATATAAAACAATTTTTTCTTCATTTTTAATAAAAGTACTTAAAAAAGTTGTATTCAAAATAGCCATAGAATTTTATAAAAGTAACTTTCTATTGAGAAAAGATAGCAAATTAACTCAATTGAAACTCAATTAGATAGCAAATTTTTCTTGAAATCTTCCCATGTTACATCTTTTTGCAGGTACACTATATTGTTAGGGTCGAAAGGCCCTTTGATTCTATCTATGCTCTTTATCACTGCCCTTTCTGGTAGAATGCTTCTTGTTAGGTCCGGGGATGTAGTGTAGCTCAAGCTTGAAGAAAAACCCTGAAATGAAATGTAATTATTGTAACTAATTAAATTATATTTTCCTTTCCAAAGTAATTATATTGTAAGTTTGTAACCGATAAAACAAAATTTGGTACTAAAGGCAAAAGAGCTATGTATATTGGTCCTAATTATGCTTTATGCGCTTTTTCTTTTTTTAAACAAAAAATAGTTGCGAGGTTTCATAGCATTTGTTTACTATTGTTCATGATGGAATTATTTTATTGGAAGTATTGATATTCGAGTTAGTTTTTTTTTTTTTACTGAACAGTAGAATTAGACAAAGAGCTAAGATTTTTGGTAAATTTAGAAAGAATATATGCATTTTTTTTTTATAATTTTTTTCTTTGTTAAGAAAAATAATCTTCAATTTACCAAAACTCAACTCTTCATCATAGTATTATCGGAGTTAAGCTAGTAAGACTTCAATTGCATTAATTATATATTTGAGATTGGTAAAAATATAACATGTTAGCCAACTAACAATATAATGAGTCACTTGACAGAAAAAAAGGTTAAAAGCCTACCACAGTGTATTTTGTTAATTTGAAAAACGTTTTTAGTACAATTAGATTATCAAAAATTATTTTAATATACAGAATCTATGTTATAAAGTATAAACTATCTTGGGGTTTAACTCATTGGTAATCAGTTATTAATATATAATCATATCATAATCCAAATGTAAATATGAAACAAATAAAAAATTTACCCTGAAGATGAGCACATCGACTTCCTCTTGGTCCACAATGGCATGAACAAGGAGTACCTCACCTCTTGCTGATTGACTATAATACTCCAACATTGCAATTTCTTTATTGTGCCCATACCCATCATCATCATCATCAATATCCCCATCGTCATATCTAATCTGCCTTCTTGCTTCACATAAAAGACTCATACCTCTTCTTTTCTTCAAATCCAAAATACTAAGGTGACGGGACAAGTTGACATCATCGTGTGCAGGAATGTCCTTCAGAGAAGATGGGATAGAAAATGGAAATAATAAAATCGTGCTACTCCCAAGTTTAGACACTATGGGAAGGGCTGTAGGAAGCATGTTGCATATGAAGATAGGAGCTGTTATGTTTAATTCTGTGAAATTATTATTACAAGCCAAGAAATACACGGGAGAAGGACTTAGTTGGCCTAAGGATAAGGCTAGGATGGGTATGTATTTATTGGTAGCCTCTTAAAAGAGGAACATAAATGTTCTTGTTGTGTGATGACCGTTGATGAGAATGTACGTGTTACTTAATCCAATGATGAAGTTTGTATACTATGTAGTTTGTAATTTGTATGTGTGTGTGAATTTATTTCTAGTCTTCTTCCGCAACATTATAAGGGTTAATGGTTAAATTAGTCTCCGAAAGATTGGTCGAAGTTAAATTTGTCATTGAAAAATTTTATCAATCAAATTAGTCCTTAAAAGATTAAAAAAATAATCGTATTCGTCATTCTGTCACTTCATTAATAGTTTTTGTTAATAATTTATCACATAAAACGCGTTAAGTGACATATTAGTATTCCAAAAACCACATTGTATTAATTTATAAGAGTTGTTTGAAAAAAATAATGTCGTTTTATGTGATAACCGTAAATATAAAAGTTAAATAATTATCCTCGTTATTCACGCAAAGAGCGTCATTTTTTCCCAAACAACTCTTATAATCAAGACCATATCAATTTTAGAATATTATTAGCATTTCATGTGACCAGTTGATGGAAGTGCGCCTCTCCTAATCCACAACCCATTGATGGCTATTTGCTATTCCCATGACATCTACATGTAAATCACCAAATACCATTAAATCTCCACCTATTCACCAAAAGATCTCTTAGATATCAATTGCCACCAATTTTAAAGTCCACCAATATTCCAATTGGTCCGTAAAATCAAAGGCACCAAACAGAAGACGAAAATGTTGTTGTGATATCCAACGGTGCATAAGGTGTGTGTGTTAGTTAAGGATTGGGTAAAGAAGAGCTGAATCTTGCACGATTAAGTGCGTTACAATTTGCATTCGCGGTGGTTGGCAGGTGAGAAACGACGACACAAATGTGGCACGACAATGAAGCTTGAACGGAGAAAAGGGAGGCGCGGCGGCGGTTAAGGTTGTAGGGGACACCAATTAGGTATTGAAGATGATAAATGATGTTAGTGTTGGGCTCAGGCGTTGATTCTCAGTAAAAATTAGCAGATTGCCTAAATGCGACAATAGGCACCAAAACGTACTTAACAGAATAGAATCTGTCAAATACCACAGCGCAGCGAAAAAATACGAACAAAACTGTTTCTGTGAATAGTAACAGTATCCGTGAATAGTAACCGTATAGATGAACAGTACCGTATACGTATACGAGTATAATACCAACAACCGTATATGTGAATAGTACAAATACGTTTCGGTAAATAGTACCGTACGGTATACGTGAATAGTACTATACGGGCACTATTACGTGAATAGTACTTGCACCAATATTTAACGTGGAAAACCCCAAAATCGGGTAAAAACCACGGGCCAAACTCCGACAGAAATTTCACTATATTCGGGATAATTACACAGTATCCTTTCCACACTCTTATACACTCAAGAGGTACATATAGTGTTTCCCAGTGAGATCCCCTTCCTATTCAAATACTAAAATAATAGTAGTACCAAGGAATAATAAAGATGATACCCAAAAATATCCCCGGTGTATAAACTCACCCCTAATATTTTTAGGAATTACTCACACTCTCTATTTTTCTCTCAGAGATAATTTATCTCTCAGCAGTTTATTTATTAACTGCTTGTATCTCACTCTGAATTGATGAAGAAAACTGAAGGACAAGCCTCGCTATTTATAGGCGAGTTTCAAAACGCGTTTCACTGTTTGCACAGTGACGCACAGTAACTCCTTTACGCATTTTTCTTCTCCTTTACGCGTTTTTCACTATTTGCACAGTAACCGAGTTACTGTGCACAAACGCGTTTCGCCTCCCTCCTTCTAGAAAGGTTACTGTGCAAATAGTAATTTACTATTTGCACAGCTGGCTGGACCCCACAAATCTCCCCCTCCAGCCAGTAGGGAAGATATTCACAGCA
>JASCZI010031852.1:0-13163 GCA_036250425.1 Stylosanthes scabra
AATTGAATGGTGAAGATTGATGGAAGGATTTATTAAGTGTTTATGAGTCATAGAGTCTTCAGTGTGGACATTCAACTGGTTATGTGATTCTTAGATACTATTGGGTCGAAGAATTACTCTCATGAAGTCATAAAAAATGAGACAAAGCAAGAGAAAACGGAGTTATAGCGGTGATTGAAGAATGCATTGGTGCTTGTGAACATAATATTATTTTAGAAGATATATTTTTAAAAATTATACAAAAACTCATTTATAATAATTAATATATGATTGGTTGAAATAAATAGTGAAGTCGTGGGCTGTGATTGGAGGATGCAATGATAGTATTTTATAGGACGTTTTAATGAAGAGAAAGAAAAATCAAGTAAGAATGAATAACTTACCTTTCATTTAGAAAAAGTTTATTAAAATTAAAAAAATATTATATTTTATATAGGACCAAAAGTAATATTATTTGGATGAAGATGTGGTTTGAAAAATGGAAAGGGAGAAATTTTCTATTATAAAAACAAATTAATTCCAAAAAAAAATTTAATTATCCAAATTTTTTTTTTAGCGATCTTGCTTTACGTAGACTTTTTTTAATTGACATTAATTTAATATCCATATAAAAATACGTAGGACATATAATAATAATAATAATAATAATAATAATAATAATAATATTTAAGAAAATCAAATTTCAAAACTAAAAAATCAAAATCAAATTAAAAAATTAAAATATGAGAATTCGATTAATTTAAAAACCAAACTCTAAAAGCTCAGAAATTAAAATTCAAATAACTTTTCATCAAACATATAATCTGCACAGATAAATCCAACAAAATATCTAGTTTTTTTTTTTTTTAAAAGCAATTGCAATACATTTTATTGATATAATGAAGTGATTATATGAAAGGTAAGGTTCAATTTGGACGGCCAACTAGAATAAGAAATGTGGGATCTCCACAATAAAAAATACTAGTTCAATAAAACTAGCTAAAGAAGAGGAAATAAGGAAAGAAGCAGAGTTGTTCATGGACGGTAGTCAGTGGTGTTGATGATATTTATGAATCATTTTTGTCGTTGAACTGCATTTGTAGAGCTAGCAACATCTTCAAAGACTTGTTTGTTGCTTTTGGTTCACAACTTCCAAAGGATTATCGCCATGGAATTTGCTCGTCCACGCCACTGGGGTCGACGCTTAAGGGCATTTATTACTCGAGACCACCACTGCCAGAACTCAAAAGAACCATCAGGGCGAGCAAATTCATGAAATTCAGAATTACCCCAGACTTCTACAACAAATGGACACTAGTTCAAGCAATGGATCACTATTTTCCCAAATTTTGGCATCTAGGGCAGGAATCGATTACTGTTGGTATTCTTTGATGAAGCCGGGTGCGTACTGGGAGGCCATCGTGGAGAGCTTTCCATAGAAAGGCTTTCACTTTGGGAGGACACTGAAGGTCCCAGACAAAAGCCCATAGCTGCTTTCGACAACACTGTTTCGGGAGGGGCTCAACAGGGAAGTGGAATATTTGGAAGGCTATCTTGTAACCAGAAGCCACAGAATAGCTACTTCTCTTCTTTGTCCGACATGAGGATCGGGATCTGGCATTCCCTCCAAGGCCGTTGAGGATATCGAATGCGGCGTTGCTGCCATTGCAACTCCAAGCTCCCAAAAGAACAGGAGTCCCCTAGCTCATTTGCACATGTCGCTGCTTCAACTTGGAGGTTAAAATCAAACGACAAGGAAGAAAACTGAGGAACACCTATCTCACGTTCATTCCTAGAATCGGACGCACCCTCAACATTGACGGAGCATGGGTTGGGAGCGGAACCCTCGGAGCTTGCAAGCGAATCAGCTATCTCCGCAAATAATTCTTTCGTTCGAACCTCTAGAAACTGTCTTCGGCAATGAAACAGAATTTAAAAATCATCTTCCCCTTCAACGGCAAGACAACCATACTTCACACCCTGAGTCACAACGGAGATCGAAATCCAATAATATATCTTCACACGCTTCCTTCCATCCAAACCAAACTTCCTAAGAATGCTACGTTGTAAATATAATAATGTTGTTTTGGGAGTTAAATATTAAATTGGCCCCTGAAATTTGGGGTTATGATCAAATTAGTCCTTGAAATTCAAATGGTATCAAATTAACCCCTCACTTTTACGATTGTGACTTATATTGGCCCTTTTGTGGATCTTTATCAAAAAAATGCAGATGTGGTAGTTAATTCGCAACGCTGGGCTCTAATAAAATGACGTCGTAATGTGTTCGCGCCAAAACATCACCAAAATTGAATGATTGAGGCACTTTGTTTACAAACATTTGATCTCATATGACACATTAAAAGAGAGATTTTAACTTCTTTTACCTTCAAACGACGTCATTTTGGTGTTGTTTTGGCCTGAACTCATCAAGACGTTGTTTTATTAGAGTCCAACGTGGACAATTAACGACCACATTTGCATTTATTTTACGAAGAATCACAAAAGAGCCAACGTGAGTCACAACTGTAAAAATGAGGGGTCAATTTGATGCCATTTGAATTTCAGGAGCCAATTTGATTATAGCCCCAAATTTGAGGGGCCAATTTGATATTTAACTCGTTGTTTTGGATGTCATGAAAATATTAGCTGGACTATTATCAGTGAATTTAACACCCTCTTTAATTTTATATCTAATCCTATCATCGTGGTGAACGAGAACAACAAAACTTTCATCACCTTTTATACTCTCTTTATCATTATATCAAATGTTAACTATCTTCAATTTATACTACTACTCCAATGCTGCAAGTGCACAAGATCCGTGGCAGGGTGTAACTTAAACAAGATCCGTGGCACCCTGCCACGGTTTTCTCTTTAGTTGCACAAAATATAAAGAATTCGTGGCATGATATGGCTGATTACATAAAATCATTGCAGTTACATCATATATTAAATAGTGTAAATGAGTAATTTTAGCCACCGTCTAATTTATTAAAGTAACTTACCCTAAATTCACAAATCAAACTCCAAAAGCTACGATATACCATCAAACCAATAATTTATTTTATTGATTAAATCTAAATCAAACAATACTCATAAACTCACACATCAAACCAAAAATATTTTTACCAAGACCTCATTAATCAAAATTCAACTAAATTCTCCATTTAAATTATCAAAATCTATGATTCACACTATTAATCAAATCCAACTAAACCACAAATCAAATCCAAATAAAACTCAGAATTAAACGTTAACAAATTCACAAATTAAACACAAAAGAAATTAGGTTATATTAGGTTGTATGCTAAAATTTAGTCACCAAATCACTCTAATACATGTCAAAATACAAAATTTATATTTAAAATTATTTAAAAAAATATATATATATTTATACACAAATACGTAGAGAGACTGAATTTTGATATATAAATAGAATTTTTGAAGAAACTTCATAATTTATCAACCTCCAAATTGAATTTCAATTTTCAGGATATGAATTTCAATTTTTCAAAAGCTCAACTACGTTTTCATGTAAACTATCACATTTTTAGATAAATTATCAAAATATTTATATTTAATTAATAATAATTATATTTTTATATGGATATCAATTTGATATTTACTAAAAGTATAAGACTATGACACATATTCGCTCTATGACAAAATTGCCAAAAGCAAAATAAATAATATGAAGTGAAGTTCGCCCAACTATTAAATAAATATATTATTTTTGACAAATTTGTTATAAAGTTGGGTGAACATGTGCCATATTAAAATTTTTTTTATAGATTTTGGTATTTGAAATTGTTTTTATTTCTTTTATTTAGAAATTAATTTTTTATTTATAATAGTTTTTATTGTCACGTGCTTGCATCTAAACTCAATGGGCTAGTTTCAGTTTTGAGAGGACTTCGATCAAACAGATGGAGGGGGACAAAGGAGAAAGCAAAGCCACAAAAACAATAAGATGAGAATGAGAAAGGAAATGGGAACCTCCAAATAGTACAGAAGGTAATAGAAACTTGAGTTTGAGATTTAGATGCTTTTGAAGAAAACAAAAGGATTTAGATGTCCAAATTGCATTTTGTCTGTAGTTTATTTGGTATAGTTATTGTTATTACTAAGACACTTTGAATTAAGACACTCTGGTAGATAATCAACTCCCATTGCGTCATTCAGAGAAGGGGAGACCGCGATTCTGCAATTTAATGGATAAAGTTAAAATCTTTTTGGTGTTCAGTTGTGTATAACTATAGAATAAAAAAAATGACAAGTATTAGAACTATAAATTCTTAATTATTGAGGTTTCTTACCAGGACAGAGTAGTCATCAACATTAACGTGGCTGTGGAGGAGGACACAATTAATCTTGTTTTTCCTGTATTATATGGATTCCATTGGTTAGTACACGAAAATGTAAAGAATTCTTAACACATTTTCTCCACCCACGGCTGCTAATTTTGGAACAATAAGGCATGAATGATACAATGTTTGTCGAAGAGGGCACAATCAATGTTTTCCTATTTTATTCACGTGTATCAAGTAAAAATAGAATAATCCACAGAACAGCTTTCCTTTGTTTGTAAATGCCTTGTTAAACAAAAAAATGGAGTTGAAATATAAATAACAGATTCATGTAGAGGAGAGCATGATTACTTGTGTAAACAAACATTTAAGGACAAAGCTGCTTTAACATAAACTTTTCATACCACTTTTTTCAAAAATATGTTTCATTACCAAAAAAGAAACAAAACCTCCTCTCCGAACATGCCTAATAAGATAAGACAACAATTTCCAATAAGATAAGACTTGCTAATAATACTACTTCATACTATTACTTTTAAAATGGTTTTGTTTTTAAGCTGTAAAAGAAGACCCAAACCACTATCCACATAATGAATTGATAAATTGGAATCATTTACAGTATATCATTAAAAACCATGCTCTGATCCATTGGTATTTCTGAAAAACATGCTACTTAGACATTTATAAAAGAATCATTCCTTAAGAAAGCATTTCTTTACAAAGTTGTAAAAATAATACTTCATATTGTTTACAAAGCGTTGATAAATAAACAAACTGAAAAGGAATTCTCATTTAACCAAAAGAAGGCTATTTACAGCATACACTAATCCAGCAGTTTTGGGTTCAAGAATTTTGAAATTAAGGACATAAGAGAAGGTGTAAGGGACTTATTCAATGTCTTCCAGCACTATGACAATAGCAACAAAACATCTATTAAGAACACACATCGAAAACAACAATACAATCATTACTGGTGTTTATCTCATTAAACAACAATACAATTATTGCTATTGCACAGGGGAGTTCCTTTACCAAAAAGATCATTTTTAAAAGTTAATGTTTGTTGAGTTATAAGAAAAGCCAACTGCATATAGAGCACAACAAAATGAAATATTTTGTAACACTTTTAAAGACCAATTTGATTTATGTGGACTACGAATCCAAAATTCAACTACTACACATCACTGCCATATCTTACTCCTCAATCTTTAATCGAAAAAATGGCAGACACAAAATAGTTTAAAAGATTTCTTTTTCACCATAAAAAATGGTTCAAATCACTTTCCTCAAGGAATCTTTTGGTTTGGAATAGTTAAAAACTAATTCTTTCTGAGAAAACATGGAAGACACAAAATAGTTTAAAAGGTTTCTTCTTAACAATAAAAAAAGGTGAAAATTACTTCCTTTATTATAACTGTTTACCATAAACACTAACAAACATTCAAAGCTTTGGTTAAAGTCTAACATATTAGCAGATGAAAAACGTTAACTAAAACACACGTTTCTTTTTCACTTAAGTAGTAAAAGGTTTAACTGTGGTCAAATCATTCCATTATAAACACTTTCTCAGATAAACTTACAAACTTTGCAAAAATATTTTCTTGAGTGAATAGAACAGCAACCTCACAAATAACTTTGAAAAAAAGAATCATTTTACTTGTCATTCACTGTAGAAATTTACAGCAACATATTATTTTTCAAAACAATTTTATACTTTAAATACAGAACAGGGGTAAAAACATTGTATTTAGCATGTAAAAACACAACATTTACAAAGACTAACAGATTTTAAGCAAAAGACCTTAATTTTCAAAAACGATTCCTAAACCAAGAAGTTTTAAAAACCTTCATCTATGTACAAATCATTCCACTACAAACACTTTCTCAGACAATGTTTAAATAGAAAGATTACTCTTTTGAAAGTTTTAAGAGTGGAGGAACATCTAAAAATCTTTTCTTGAACGCATAGAACAGCAACCAGAAAAACAACCTCTAAAAAAATCCTAGCTTTTCACTAATAAGGTTTAGGGTTTTTCTCAAGACTTACCTTGTTATCCTGCAAAATCAACTCCACATACCATACCTCACTGGAATTGTATTTTGTTGGTACGTTCCACATCCTTATAATATATACATTGAAGTTGTAATCTGACTTATGTAAGTTCACATCGCCAAGAAAATCCTCCATGTGTCGCTGCCTTCTTCTTTATCTTCTCCATCGGCCTCCTCTCTCAATCTCACCGAGACTCTTCTTTTCGTGTATCTCTCTTTCTGAAGTTCTATCTCTCTTCACGTTCTATCTCTCTTTCTTTATTTGTTTTCATTTTTTAAAATTTGAATTTGAATGTCTCGCCTCTCAACTTACACAATATTTTCTTTGGTGCTTTGAACTTATCATGGACCTCTCCTAGATTTATGACACATGTCATGCAGTGAGGCGATATATGTACGCGACACGTGTCGAGCACTGAACCTGTTACTGCTCTCTCTTTATAAAGAGGGGAATGAGATGTTTTGTCAACTTTTAAATAATAATAATAGTTTATTAACCATTCGCATGGAGTATAACAAAAAAACCAAAATCTAATGAATCAGAAATCAAACCTCTAATAACTTTTCATCAAACTTATAATTTGTACGGATAAATTAATTAAATATCTAATTAAATACTAATAAATCTATTAATCGAATCTTAAAAAATATTTTAAAAAATTTTTTAATAAAATTCCAACTAAACATTCTATCAAATTAAAATCTAATAAATTAATAAGCTATAGTTCAAATAGTATTTATTCCCTTTTCCTAGTAGATATCCCGAATTCAAACTTCTTTCCCTATATATCTTTGGTGAAAAAAAAAATTAAAACCTAACAAATATAGAAATCAAATACTAATAAATTCACCAATCAAACTCCAAAAAATATACTATCAAATCAATAATTTACTTTATTAATTAAATCCAATAGGAAACCTCCAAGCAAATAATACTCATAAACTCACACATCAAACCCAAGATATTTTTATCAAGATCTCAATAATCAAAATTCAACTAAATCCTCAATTTAAATTATCAAAATATGTGATTCACACTATTGATCAAAGCCAACTAAACCACAAATCAATCTCAAATAAAATTCAAGAATTAAACATTAACAAATTCACAAATCAAACACAAAAGAAACTAGGTTATATTAGATGTGTATTAAAATTCAATCACCAAATCAACCTAATACATGTTAAAATATAAAATTGATATGAAAATTATTAAAAAATATATATATTTATATATAAATATGTATTTATATATTTATATATAAATACGTATTTAAATATATATACTTAGTGATTGAATTTTAATGTACAAATAAAATTATTAAAAAAACTTCATAATTTGTCAACCTCCAAATTGAATTTCAATTTTCAAGAATATGAATTTCAATGTTTGAAAAGCTCAACTACCTTTTCACATAAACTACCTTATATTTTTAGATAAATTATCAAAATATTTATATTTAATTAATAATAATTATATTTTTATATAAATATCAATTTAATGTTTACTAAAAAATGAAGGAATAATGTTATTGGTGTTTGAACGCAGGTTTGCCCAACTATCTGGGAAAATTGTCAAAAACAAAACAAATAATATGAAGTGAAGTTCGCTCAACTATTAGATGAGCATATTGTTTTTGGCAAATTTGTTATAAAGTTGGGTGAACATGTGCCATATTAAAAAAAAATTATAGATTTGGGTAATTGAAATTGTTTTTATCTCTTTCAGAAATTAATTTTTTTATAATAGAGAATTTCCAATGAAAAGGATGTACGAAAAAAGACATATATAAATAGATGGTAGGGATTATTAATTAGGCCAAATAAAAATGTTTTATTAATAAATAAAATAAATATAATATTTATATGGAATTTATGGATATTGATATATATTTTATTAGAAATATGTGGTGACTCACATTTATATTTTATTTTAACTTTTGTAAGATTAGAGGAATAAAATAATAAAATCAATATTATAAGAAAGTATGTATCAACTTATATCTATATTAAATAACTTTTCTATTTATATATATATTGATGCCAGCAATTTTATTTGCACACACTAAAATCAGTCATTATGTATTTATATATAATAAATACATAAATATATGTGTAGTTTTATCATTTTTAATGTGTATTTTATGATTGATTTTGGTATATAAATAAAAAAACTCTAAATATATATTTTTTAATGTGTATTTTATAGATGTGGTTTAAAAAAAAATACATAAATGCATTTTACTACACATCTTGGATATGTAATCTACGTTTAAAATGATAAGAAATGATTTAGAGATCTAAATCATAAATTTAATTATAAACTTAATTTTTAGATAAAAAATATTTTAACATTTTTTATAATTTTAAAAATGAATATTATGATTAAATTCTTTATATTTTAAGTATTAAAACCATAATTATACTTATGAACGAGGTATCACTTCATAACTCTAAAATAATAATTTTATGTAACCACGCTTATTTTCCTTTTAAAAAAAATTATAAACAAAAAAATCTCAAAATCCCAAAAGGCACTGACACTTCAAATACTTCAAAAACCCTAAACACTTCAAATACTCTGTATTCACATTCACTTGCTAAGGCCCAAAGCACAATTTTTTTTCCGGATTGATTGGACACAACTCTTTTTCACGATTATTTAAGTCAAATAAGGCATCACTGGAGCACAAAAGAAGCAGGGTAAACTTTTCATACGGAGAATACTGGTGTTCCATAAAAATAAGACAAAACACCTTATAATTTTTCAATAAGATAAAAATTAATATAAAAAATTATACTTAAATTATAGCTCGACCAATTAATAAATAATCATATTGGCATGCACATCAAAATTAAAATCTCTTAGGAAACGCATATCAACTTTACTCCATGGATTTCAAACAGAAGAAGAACATCTAATAAAAGGTTCTAACCCCTGTAATCCGGTTAAAAACCTCCCTGTAACATACATAAATTTTTAGGATTTTTTCTAATATAAAATAAAATAAATTATTATATCCAAAAATAAAAATTATTATTTTCTGAAATTAATTTTTTTAAAATTAAGTTTGGTTGCAGATCGGAAAAGCCCGTCCCGAAATCAATAAAAAGATAAAATATAAAATAATGTTATCAATTGCCCAAGTTTTCTAACAATATGATCTATCATGTCATGTCTGTATATTGTATTTTAATAACGTCTAAGTAGTTTATTTGCAGGCTCCATCGAATACAGCATACAACAGTAACATAATTATAATTACAATTAAGTAATTATTTTAATATTTGTACTAAATAAAACAAATTATAATTGCAACTAAATAATTATTTTAAAGAAATTATGATTACTTTACAATTATTATACTTAAATCTAATTATTTTTAAACTCATTAGTATAAACTACATAAATATTTCTATTAGAATAATTATATAAAGAAACGCTTTTAAATATGTCTAAGAATTAAATAAAACAAATTATAATTGCAACTAAATAATTATTTAAAAAAAATTATAATTACTTCTATAAATATTATAATTAAACATAATTAATTCTAAACTAATTATTATGAACTACATAAATATTTCTATTAAAATAACTAAAAAAATGCTTTTAAATATGTCTACGAACTAAATAAAATTGATTATAATTGCAACTAAATAATTATTTTAAGGAAACTATAATTACTTCTACAATTATTATAATTAAACCTAGTTATTTCTAAACTAATTATTATAGACTAAATAAATATTTCTATTAAAATAACTATACAAAAGAAGTATTAACTAAATATATCTAATTTGCTATACAAGAACATAATATTTATTTAAAATAAAGTAATTAAGAAAAGAAAAAAAATAACCTCACCTAAAATAAGTATATAATCTAACCTAACTACATTTAAAAAAAAAATAACCTAAATAAATTAAATACAAATAAATAAATTAACCTAAAATTAAAATAAAAAAGAAAGGAAAGAAAGAACTTACCTGAAGGGCGAAAAAGGAGGCAGAGAGCGAAGAGAGATTTGAGTGGAGTAAAATTTGAGAGTAGTAAAAAATGACACAGTGAAAGCGCTTTTATAGGAGGACCGCATGTGGATCGGGAGAGCTAGCCCGACCTAGCCTATTTCCACGTAGATCGAGAAGACTGTTGGCAATTTGCACCCTGGTCGGAAGAGAGGAATCCCAATTTATGTCTTGGCCCAAAAAACAAATAATCTAAAAAATATTGGTTATCTATATTTTTTTATTCTCCATAACTTTCTATTAGTTAACTGAAGGTTTAGAACTTTAACTAAAGTTAATATTTGAGGTAAAATTATAATTCATTTATTTTTCAAAATAGAGTATTATTTAATTTCTAAAAATTATGAAACAACCCCAATTCATCCTCTTCCACCGCCTAATGTGATCGAACACATCTCTTCCTCCCTGCTTTCTTCCCCTGTCGCTGTTCTCTTCCGAGCACCAACTCTCACTGTCTAGGCTCATCTCCCTCTCGCAAACACGACCGCCGTTTTCCCTTTCGCTATCGAGCTCTGCCATCACTGGCCTATTCGTCTGTGTTGACCACCTTGGTTGTTGGTGATGGCGGCGAAGTTAGCAGTAGCAACAATGCTGCTCTTTCCATTGACGATTTTCATTTCATAGTTGATCTCATATCGATGCACGAATGGAAGGATGATGCCGTGCTATTTTTCTTCTCTTTTCTGCTCTAATTTTATCTTATGTCTTACCAGGTTTCTTTCATTTATTGTGTTTCCAATATGTAGAAAAGAAGATATTAATATTTTATTATTATAAAAAATACTCTTAATGAATATATTTCAAAACAGTATCTTAATCTATCCTTTTAATTTTTTTTTTAGCATCCTTTACATAAGTAAATAAGTTGGTGGTGGACAACTAACACATTGTTTTAGGCTGCGTTTGGAAGAGAGACTGAGACTGAGAGACTAAGACTGGGGGACTGAGACTGAGATACTGAGACTAAAATAGGTTTGTGTATTGTATTTGGTTTAAAATTAATTAGAGATAGAGACTGAGAGATAGAGATTAAACTAAATTGATGGAGCAGAAATAAATGTTAGTATTGGAAACTATAATGTTGATGGAGGGTATTTGAGTAAAAAAATATTATTAAAGTTTCAGTCCCAGTCTCCAGTCTCCCAGTCCCTCCAATTTGGAGGTACTGAAAATACTGAAATTCTGGAGACTGAGACTGAAATTTTAGTTCCAGTCTTTATAAACCAAACACAATACTCAGTCTCAGTCTCCCAGTCTCAGTTCCAGTATCAGGAACCAAACGCAGCCTTAGAGAACCAAGAATGTGCGAAAGAGAACAAAGTCATTAATCCTGTTCTTTTATGCTATTATTCGGTAAAATAATATCATGAGGTGATTTGTTTATGAGAAAAAAGACATATCATGATTGTTAACTGTTTAGTTATTCTATCAATGATTTAGTTTCATTGAATTTTTAATCACAACTCTATAATTTTTTTTTCTATCACTTAGGTCTATCATCGTATTAGATTTTATAATTAAATCTCTAAAAAAGATTAAAAATAATGAAATATATTATTACATTAAATAAATATAATCTTGCTATTTTATACCTTTTTATTAAATACCAAATTGACACATTTTAAAAAATACGATAACTGCCTTGTTTGTTATCTGCATTTGTTGTATTTTGAATATTAAAATATATAATTAATTAATAATAACAATATTTTTATACGAGTATAAAGATGATGTTTATTAAAAAGGTGTGTAGATAACATTATTCAAACAAATATATTCTTTTTAAGAACATAAGCCTAAATATAATATTTTATTATGTGTAACGTATTTGTCATGATAAATTTTTAATTCTACAATTTGATCATATAGTACAGAAATCTAATCGAAAGAGAGAAAAAAAAAATACGGATTGAATTAAAAACTCGATGAAAAATATAAAAACCAACAAGTAATTTAATCTTTCTTCGGCCATGCCTCTAAGAACAAATAACTGACTTGATGTTAAATAAAGAAGGTAAAAAAAACAAAAACAAAAGCCAAAAACTTGGTTTATTCAAGTATTGTACTGATTAGTAAAAGGTTGCAAAAGTGTCTCAATAAATATTATTCATGGTCTCCTATCAATTTTGGTTCGTGCAGCAGATAATTCATTAATCCTCTTAAATAAGTGTCTAAAGTTTAAATATCACCTTATGCATATTGTAACTCATTGACCATCGACAATTCCTTAAATAAAACTCAAATCTGATCCGGGGACCACCGAAGAAAAAAAATACATAATCAGCAAGAATATACCCTATTAATTAAGCTCCTTTTAATTTCCAAAAAAAAAAAAAATAAATGCATACTAGACTAGACAGTCTAGACTAAACCCTTTTAAGGCAATAATGGTGAATCTTCAAACTTCAGTACATAGTTGGAATCCACCATGCACCAATTCCCTTCTATGATCAATATTTATTTTTCTCAAACATAGTACAACACACACCATAATATAGTACCTGAAATATATCAAAACTAGAATTAACTAACTTCAAACACCATATTCAAACTAATTGTTCTTGCCATGTACATGTTCTGTTTGATGAAATGCTTCACCGTGTGGATTCCTTGCTGAGAGAGTGTTATACTGGTTTTGTGATTTTCAGAATATGAGTTCAAGAGACAGTGAGTACCAGCCAATGAAATGTATCAAAATGTCTAAATGTGCAGAATTGAAGAACTGGAATTATATTCAAAGTTTCAGTACATAAAACACTTCACAGAAATCCGAAGTGTACAGCGAAAAGATAA
>JASCZI010031853.1:0-13152 GCA_036250425.1 Stylosanthes scabra
TGTAAATATTCTCAAAGAAAGTCATTCAGTTGTTCACATATAATAGACAGATTCTTAATTTTTCATCTGTATAATTTTGCTGTTTCATTTTTCTGATACCTAACAATTACAACATCACTTCCAGTTCTATATTCCAGTTTTAACTCCAATGCTAATTCAAATTCTTTCACCATCCTAAAAGCATTCAATTGTTGTTCTGCATAGATAGGCCATGTCAATATTGGTACCCCAAACCACAAGCTCTCCAAAATAGAGTTCCAACCACAATGGGACACGAAGCCACAAATGGCTTTATGTGCAAGAATCTCCACTTGCGGCGTCCACTCGCAAATCATTCCCCTTCCTTCCATCCATTCTAAGAACCCTTCTGGCAAGGGGTTTTCATCATCATTGGCTTTGTTCGGTGGCGAACGCATAGCCCAAAGGAATCTAACCCCGCTGCGTCGAAGTGCAATTGCTATTTGTCTTGTTTGGGATGGACCAAAGCTTCCTCTACTCCCAAAACAAAGAAAAACAACCGAAGAAGTTTCTTGCTCATCAAGAAATCTCATTATCATATCATGTTTGGTTGGTTCTAAATTTGAGTTTGGATGAGATTTTAGATTAATCAAAGGACCAATTGCATATATAGGAGGATTTTTTCCATTAGATAATTCATCAATAGCATACTTCTCTATCTCCAAAAAAGTGTTAACAATAATCCCTTTGGTGTCTATGAACTTCTGAGCTAGCATGTAACATGTAACATATCCACCATCTTTGTTTAAAAGAGCATCAGGTAAAACCTTTGAAGGAACAAGATTTGAGATACCTGGAATCAACATATGAGGATCAGAATCATTGAAAATGTCCTCGATTCGACGATTTCGGAGGGAAAGCATGAGACTCAGGAACCCTGCATTTGATGTCATGTATAAATAGGAAGGGATGCTCAGTTCTTTTCCCACATTAATCATGGAAGCACACACGAAATCTACGATCAATGCAACAGCAGGTTCCGAACCAGAATTCAGATTAGATGATAAAATGGTTTGCACGGTTTCTTTGACGTGTGGTGCAAGGCACTGCATAAAGGTCCAGACATAGTATAGTGGAGGTTTCAATAGCAGCTCTTGTGGAAGTGGTTCTATTTCAGGGACATCAACAAGTTCAATTTGTGATTGTGAAGATAAAGCTGATTTTATGTATGAGTCTGAAAAGGGAGTGATTGTTAGTTTGATGCAGAGGATTGTGATGGAGAGGTGATTATAACGGTTAATTAGAAGTTTTGCAAATTCAAGAGCTGAAGACAAGTGACCAATTCCTGGTGAAGGAATGAAGATCAGTTTTGCTTTTTTCTTCAGCTCAGTCTCATCCATGACTTTTTTTTATCTTAATTTTCTGGCTTCTCACACCCTTAAAGGGCATGAGGAATTTCAAAACAATAATCACAAAGTTCTCAACAAGATCAGATAATTAAATGAGGATAAGGATGATGGGGTGGCCTTGTTTTTCAACAATCTTCTAGATGCTGAGGGTACGGCCTAATTCATAATGCAATATAAAATTAAATTACAGCCTGCAGGGACCCAAATATTGCTTTCAAAATTGATTTATTTATAGGAATTGTTTAGGAAATTCTTTAAGATAGCTATCACTCACATGATAACCTGCCATGGTTGATTCCTAGTTTTTCTTATTTGAAACAAATAAAGCATATCAAACTCTGACCCTTGTAGCTATTCACATGCTTGGTATTATTGTATTATAATATATTCGAGCTAAAACTGGATTAGAGAACTGGTATTGATGATGTTGTATTGGCGAATGCGGTAAAGAAAGGGTTGAAACAATTGATGGACATAGATATTGTAAAGAAGAAGAAGGTGCAAGAGATGAAAGAGATAACTAGGAATTCTATTAAGGCTCATTTCTAGCACCTTATTAATCATGAGTAGTTAGGAAATAGTTACATTATTTTTTAAAGAGGAATGCTACATAATATTTTTTAATTTATTTTAGTCATCATTTAGCTATTAATTTTAATAAGTATTAATTAAAATATAATGTTAAATAATAAATTAAGATGTAAAAAATTAATGATTAAAAATGATGGTTAAGATAAATTAAAATTGATGATTATTTAATATTTTTTCTTTTTAAATTTGAAACTATAAGAGATGACAAATGTACAATGAATAATTAAGGAAAACATCTTGTACATAGCTTTTTATATATAATGTTATTGGAAGCGTTTCCCATGTAACACTTTGTTGGCTTGTAACAGCATGTATCAGCTTTTTCTGACCGTTCAGATTTTACTATACTTTCACCAACGGTTTTGATTTCTTGAGTTTGTCTTCTGTGCGCTATCTTGAGTAGTCCACATGCTGGGCCAGAGACCGGTTTGGAATGTCGACCGTGATCTGACCCTATGACCTATGTGTTAGGCAGTTATATTTTCTATTTGGCACGGCTTGTAGACGCACTTCCCAAGTCGGCACATGGGCCAGTTACATTGGGCCTGTCAAGACCAAGTGGATTGTTGTTTGTTAATGGATTCAACAATTATCCAATGTAATTAGCTGCACAGGATCCATTTTCAATTATGAAAAAAAAAAGAAATTGGATGAAAGAATTTGATGACACCGTTGTTTAGGGTTTTTAGCATGGTTCTGAAAACCGGACCGGACCGGCCGGTCGAACCGGTTGAACCGTCGACCGGCCTGAATCACGGTTCGGTTATTACTTGGAAACTGCCAGTCTGAAAATCGGTATTAAACCGATGAACCGGCCGAAAACCGGTCGGTCGGACCGAACCTTGACCTGGCCGATTTTTTGTTTTGCAAGGCAAATTTATGCCAAAATGCGATGGAAGGGGGTTTGAACACACGTCCTTCAACATGCAAAAGGCACTCTTTTCTACCAAGCTATGCAACTACATGAGAGTATTAACAAATTATTATATATATAACTATAACATTTTTCTTAGTTAGATTATATTTATTTATTTTATCTTAACTTGAATTTACATTCACTTATTTGTAAATTAACTATATTTTTATTTGTATAACATCATTAATACATATTTTTTTATTAGATATTACAAATTAAAATAATAACACAATTTTTTTTACTAAACATAACTTATTTTTTATTTTTACTTTTTTATGATTATAAGATATTTACTAATACTATTTTTCAATAAATGCTTGTATATTATAATATAATAAGTATAAATAATTAATATTGGCTTTATATATTATACTTGAATGAGATTATAATACCTTGTTGATTTAGTACTTTGAATTTGAAGGACATTTTAAGGTATGTATTATAATATAATTATATTTTTTTGTCTTTATTTTTATTTTATATATTATTTTATTATAAAACGGTTGAACCTCCGGTTGAACCTGTAAAACCTCTACCCGTTAGTTTAAGCGGTTCGATGACCGGTCCGGTTTTCAGAACCTTGGTTTTTAGTTTCGTTTTTTTTTTTTGTCTCTCGACCCCAATCTCCATTGCCGGCGAAGTGGTTGGTCGTTTTACTCGATTCCATTTGATACTATTGGTGGATAGATCTTCATGACATATTTATGTTTGCTGCCCTTCTACATTTGAATCCACCCATCAATAATGTGTTCCTCATTTGTAGATGCTTTATGGTTATTATTGATAATGACTCCCTTTCTTTTTTGGTTACTTTGGTCAGTGATAAGAAGGTAAATGCCTGCACTAGTTAATCTTTGTATCTTACACAGTAAACAAAATCTTCTAGAGTGACACGATGAATTTATATCACAATGAGTCAAAATAACTTTAACACATTAGCCCTAAACCAATTCAGAAACCTAATTCATACCCATCCATCCAAAAGTAAGCCAAATGGTATTTGAGTTACAGCGTAAGGAAGCATTAAACTTAATAACCAAAATCAGTTCAACTACCTTCGAAGGGAAAAAAAAAAGATCACAAACATGTCTGAATAAGTTTGAAGTGAAACAAAATGTGAGATGATACACATGTAACAATTAAGCAGAGCCCAATTTAAAAACCAATGCTCGGGCTTGGTTGGCTTTCCTTGTGGGAACGCTTCTTCTTCTTCCTCTTTAGTTTAGATGTTCTTCGACAGACTATCTTATTCCAAGTCTTTACTGCCTTTACTTTCACCTCCTGACCTCCACGCACTTGCAATTATTTTTCCCATTACAAGGTCCAGTGCTAAGCTCATTCGAATCTTGTCATCAACCTAATACAGAAATGAGTTAAATGGCATTAAACATAAACCCATCATAAGTCAACAACATTAAATCAGAAACATTCAATGATGTCGCAAGATGTTGTGTTCATATATTGTAGTTACCTCAGTAAGGAAATCATCCCACGTATATGATAGCTACATCCATTTAGTGACCCACACTCTGCCATCGTTTCTACCAAACGGTCAACAACACAAGTTCATGGCAAATAACGTTAATAAAAAAAATAATAAACTAATACATAAATTTAACAACCTAGAAATATTCGAAACAAAACGCAATTAGCATAGAAACTACAAGCCAAGAAATGATAATGGTCATCACCTAAACCATTCAATTATGGCAAATGACGTTAATTAAAAAAAATAATAAACTAATACATAAATTTAACAACCTAAAAATATCCTAAACAAAACGCAATTAGCATAGAAACTACAAGCCAAGAAATGATAATGGTCATCACCTAAACCATTCAATTAGAATAAAATATTCCATCGGTGATTATTACTTACTTTAATTTAATTTATCTAAATTTTCCCAAACTGGAAGAGAGCATGTTAATTCATTTAAAATTAGTATCTCAACAATAATGCAATTTGCATTACTATTTTATGAAACATAAACAAAATGCATGTTAAACTAGGGCTGTTAAACGGGCCGGCCTGCCCCGCCCCACCCCGCCTAGTGAGGCGGTCCTAAAATTCCACCCCGCCCCGCCTAATGGCGGGCTGGCGGGTTGGCCCGCCAAATTTTTAATTTTTAAATAAAAATAATTAAATTAATTAAAAATATGTATATAATTTCAAAAATATATCAAAAAATTTTAATTTTTAATTAATATTATTAAAAACATCTAATTAAATATTGATTTCTTAATATAATTTTACAAATATTTCAATAACTAATAATATTTTTACTAATTAACTAATTATTTACTTTATTTTTTTAAAAGTAGCGATAAAAAAAAGCCCGGCGGGCTAGCCCGTCCCGTCCCGCCCCGCCGAAGCCCACCAAAGCCCGCGGACTAAACGGGGCGGGTTAGGCGGGTTTTCTTACTTTGGCGATTTTGAAATTCTAGCCCGGCCCGTCTTTTTTGGCGGGTTAAGCGAGCCGGCCCGGCGATTTTTTGCCTGTTTGACACCCCTATGTGAAACACTTTGAAAAAGAACGACTACAAATAGAAACACATTACATGCTATGAAATTCAAGCTATGCACATCTTTATTACATAAAAAATTGCAGTGCAGGGATAATTACAGTTCACCAAAAATTATACATATCCAAAATCTAAGAGAACTCTCTAATAACATTGAAGCATCCATAGCATTAAAGGGAAGGGACACCATTTTTTATACTATTCAATGAATCAAACAACCAAGAAAAAATAATGTAACAACTAACAAGAGTATATCAAGCTATTAAATCCAATACTAACATAACAGAAGTGTCTCCAATACTATAAGACATCAAATTATTAAGCCAAAGAGTTTAAACACTCAAGTTTACCTGGATTCTTAGGCAAGCAAACTCTTTGGCGCGTCAGTTTGCAATATTCCAACGACAAGAGCTTACTGATATAGCCTGGCACCAGGATTACCCTGCATGAATAAGACAAATACTAACTAAGGAAAAAGAAAGAGCAAGGAAACTGAATAACAATGAGAATGAAAGGAGACAGAGATGAAGAAAGAGAGCAAACCAAAAATACAGCAACTAAAATAGGAGAACAAGCCTGAAATACTCTCAGCAACTAGAACTACATCCTCCCGCCACCTTCTCATAGGAACGGAGGCTTACTAGGACCGCTAATAAGCGAAATTGAAGCCACCAAGACTCATCACTACAACAGAAACCCTAGCTTCTCATTCGGCAGAGTAAGATTAGGAAGGAAGCCACCGGTAACAACTTCTTTATGGTGAGTAACACGCAAAGAAGAAAATGATTGATAGCAAATTAGGTTAGAATAGTGAAGCAGATTGTTGACCCAGCATGAAATCTCGGGTCCTGGTTTGGGATTAAATTAGGTTAGAGAGCCGTTACCTTCTAGCTGCACATTTTTGACATTTACTTGTGTTTAATAGGGATATTTTAGACATTCTGTTTTTGGAAAAAAGACAAAAATTAACAGGTTGACTGGAAATCAACTGAAACATGATGAAACAGTCATTAACGCTATACATGGAAAATCTTTCCAATGTTATTATTATTATTATTATTATTTTATTTTCTCGTGTCTTGTACAGGAAATTAAACTATAAAAATTATTTAATTTTATTATTAGTTATAAATAAAATAATTAAAATAATATATAATTTATGAGTAGAAATAGGAATATTTATAGTCTAGACCGATCTAGGTTCGGGTCTAGGTTTAGATTCGGATCATTAGATCCTATAAAAAAAAGACAACCTTGCTTTAATTATCTTTATAAAAAAATTGATTGCTCATTTTAGGCTGAAGAATTTCATTATGGATGGAGAATGAGTGATGTATTTGGAAATGGAGCAGTAGGAATATATTCAAGAATGTGAAAATGTCAGAATGGAGAGGCAACACGCTAGCAGCGTGTTAAATTCAACACCCTAGCAGTGGCTTCAAACCATTATAATAATATTATTAAATATTATTAATTTTTTTATTCATAATTTCTAGATATTTCTAAACATATAAAATATCCAAAAAAAATCAATAATGTATGTTTTAAAAACACTAAAAAAGTACTCAATAGTTTTTAATCTCCTTCAATAATCTAATTATTTAAAATAATAAAAAATCAGTAATCAGTATCTACTACTACATTCTACTCACTAACCATGCAAAACCAATTTTGCTTTGCATCTTCCACAGATCAACCCTCCTACTTATACCCATGCACATACCATTAAGTATGTTCCTATACATACACTTGTCCCTTGTATGCCTACACAAGTTCATTTTTTTTTTTTTTTGTAAAAACATGCTTTCAACACGTTACTAGCATCTTCCCTTTTTTGATAGGAGGCTGTTTTCAACACGCTACCAGCGTGTTATATAACAGTCCATATAAAACCAAATCACCACCAATATTCATTATTGAGTACATCACCCATTGTATAGCCATTTAAAAAATAATTTCCGCTCATTTTATTTCTCACCTGAGGAGAACTTTTTTACTGGATATCTCCTCCATCTATATATAGGTGCGTGTGTCAGAGAGACACTTTCACCAATTATTTTAGACCAAATAGGTCTCTATAACGTCATCGAATTCTATTCTACATGTGTGTATACGTCACAAATCGTTTTTTTTTTTATTTTGTCTTAACGATTATTTTATTGAGAGAAATATTTATACATTATTAAAAGTAATTTTATAAAATAAAAAATGTTATTTTTACCGGGAATTTAATCCAAATTTTTTTTATTTTTTATTTTCAAAGATAATCGAAAATTGGATTAATGAAATTAAGGCAATTACACTGCGTGAGTCTTACATAGCAAAGCATAAGGACATAACAGGGAATTCCCAAAAGAAGAAACAAAATATCTAATAGGAGATGAGTGTCCCCGATGCAAATGGGATCTTGTGAACTCAGCAGTTAATTCACTAGCCTGGGATAGAATTTCCCCAGGCCCCTTTCTTACTCCGTCAAACACAACCGAGTTCCTAGAAAGCCAAATCCCCCAAACAAGGTATGTGAATTTAATCCGAATCTTGTTCAATGAATCAATGGTCCACATCATCTCTTCTAGTATCTTATTTTTTCGGTCAACAAAAGATAAACAAATTTGAGCCAAACATTTGCGTAGGGGCCCGAACTTAAGATTCTTTAATAATGCCAGCAAATGGTGTAGGAATAATAATAATCTCAACAATGCTTATTCTTTTTTTTTTGGTGACGAACAATGCTTATTCTAATACTATTCATAATACTATTGCTGACTTTGAATCCAACAAGCTCAAATTTTTTACTATATTCTGTCTTTGCCATAACAGATTATTATCATTTATTAGTTCCCAACCACAAACAGATTAGCTGTCATTACCAAGATGATCTTGTGTTATGTGATGAAACATGAAACTATCACATTGTTGTAGGTGAATGAAGTCATCAAAACTCAAACCGCCAAAGAAATTATTTCAGTATATAAGAATTTCTCCCTTGACCCCCTCTCAAAGTCTCAACCAAAGAAAATGGCTGAGATTGAAAAGAAGAAGAATTCAGAACTGATTTTCATTCCCTCCATGGGATTTGGCCACTTAGCTTCAGCCCTTGAGCTTGCAAATCTCCTAATCAACCATGACACTGATCATAACACTCAACTTTCTGTCACAGTTCTATGCATGAAGTTCTCATTCTCTCCCTACTCAGATTCATACATCAAATCAGTTTTATCCTCACAGCCTAAAATCAAACTCATTGATCTCCCTCAAGTTGAACCACCCCCACAAGATCTTCTGAACAAGTCACCAACACACTATGTTTGCACCTTCATTGAGAGCCTCAAACCCCATGTCAAATCAACAATCCAAAACATTCTGTCATCAAATCCTAACAGAGTACTTGGCTTGGTTCTTGATTTCTTCTGTGTCTCCATGATTGATGTGGCAGATCAACTTGGCCTACCATCATATATGTACATGACATCAAATCTTGGGTTCTTGAGCTTCATGCTTTCTCTCAAGAACCGCCAAATCGAGGATGTGTTCACGGATTCTGATCCCGATCTCTTGGCTCTGGGTATCTCCAATCCAGTCCCTTCAAGTGTTCTACCTGATCCTGCATTTAATAGAGACGGCGGATATTCGGCTTATTACAGGCTTGCTCAAGGGTTCACAGACACCAAAGGAATCATTGTTAATACCTTCTTGGAGTTGGAGAGATATGCTTTTGATGCATTGTTGGATGGCAATAGAGGAGCTCCTCCAATGTATTGTGTTGGTCCTTTGATTGAATTCGAAGGGCACCATCAACCAAATTTAGACCAATCACAGTATGAGAAATTGTTGAGATTTCTTGATGAGCAAGAAGCCTCTTCTGTTGTTTTCCTCTGTTTTGGGAGCAAAGGAAGATTTGGTCCATCCCAAACAAGGGAAATAGCAATCGCCCTTCAGCGCAGTGGAGTTAGGTTCCTATGGGCTATGCGTTTGTCACTGAACAAAGGCAATGACAATGAGAATGCCTTGCCAGAAGGGTTCTTGGAATGGATGGAGGGAAGGGGAATGATTTGTGAGTGGGCGCCGCAGGTGGAGATCCTTGCTCACAAAGCCATTGGAGGATTTGTGTCGCACTGCGGATGGAACTCGATCTTGGAGAGCTTGTGGTTTGGAGTGCCAATATTGACATGGCCTATCTATGCAGAACAACAATTGAATGCTTTTAGGATGGTTAAGGAATTTGGTTTAGCATTGGAGCTAAAACTGGATTATAGAACTGGTAGTGATGTTGTAATGGCAGATGAGATAGAGAAAGGACTGAAAAACTTGATGAACAAAGATAGTATTGTGCACAAGAAGGTGCAAGAGATGAAAGAGAAAGCTAGGAAAACGGTTATTAATGGTGGATCATCTCTCAATGCTGTTAGACAACTTATTAGTGACATGGTGGGTAACAATTGAAAGCTACTTTTTTTTTTTGGTATTATTTCTTAGAGTTGTCTCTATGTAGACATGATAGATGACAAAGCTCATCGTTTCACTTGATCCCCACCTAGTAGGATAAGACTTTGTTCCCACCTAGTAGGATAAGACTTTGTTGTTGTGGTTGTATTATTTTTTAGAGTTTTTCTTTCCTCTGAATCAATAGCTATTGGTGTATTAAAATTTAAAAATTTACATGAGCAATTTGTGATCCGTTTATCTGTTCTGTTATCTGCCTCCATTTTTTTTTCATTGCTCTGTATATTTATTTAGTCTTGTGAGGTTTTAATGATCTTGTTTCTTCATATCTTATTTATTTAACATGTTTCACCAAGTTGAAGCACAAATTATAATTTCTAAATTGAGCACATATATATATATACACATTGTTAGTATGTCTTACAAGGTTTTGACATTATGCTTTGCAGGACGCTCTTGAATAAATTTGTTATGTAGAAACTAGAAAGGTTAGATTATCAGCTTTTTGGCGATTTCAGCCATATATTTACCCTGGTAAAAGGCCTGCTGCAGTTCAAGCTCAGTAGGTTGCCGAGTTCCATCTCCGGCGAAAGTTCCAGCACCATATGCAGAGCCTCCTTTTACCTCATCCATCTCAAACATGCCATTTCCAAATGTGTATCCAAGGGGCACAAAAAGCATGCCATGATGAGCTAATTGAGTTATTGCTGTCAATCTGCAATTAATGAGAAAAGTTGTAAACTCATAAGCTCGTAGCATAAGAATCATTAGTCACTAATGAAAATAGTTCATAGTTTTGGTCACTATTGGTAATGTCAACTGTCAAGATACAATTATACAAAGTCATGCCAACAGGAAACAAGTTTGTTAACGTCTAAATCAAAATGATAACAACAGGAAATATTTAGGGTACAATTTACTCACGCCGAAAGTTCCTGGCCTCCGCCGTGAAAACCAGTACTCCAAAAGATTCCAGCAGGCTTGCCAGCCAGTGCTTGAGAGGCCCATATCTCACTAGTGGCATCAAAAAATGCCTTAAACTGGCTCGGCATCATGCCGAATCGAGAAGGGAAACCAAATATAAAACCATCAGCTTCCAGAAGTTGTTCCGGCGTGATGTCCATTACATCATCTGGCCTAGGAGGGGCCTTCAGCTTTTCCAATATTCGATCCGAAAGAATCTCAGGTACCTGCTTTCAGCACACTCAAAACCAAACCAATGACTTAGACTTAAAAGGATCATAACAAAGGGGTCTAATTACATCTTATACAAACATTTCAGCAGTCTCCAACAACCACAAAGCCTTTTCCCCGTAAAGAGGCGTCTACATGGATCAAACAACATCATCATACAACAAAATGTATTGAGAAAAATTAATCACCCGCCATAGAGTTGCCTCGACACCTTCAACTGCAGAAGCCCCTTTGAGTACTTCTCTGGCCATGGTATCTACATGTCCATACAAGGAGTAATACCTGTAAAAATTGATGTCATTTGTAAGAATAATAAAATCAAGAAACGAAAGGGGAAAAAAGTTTAAAACACTAAAATCTGCAGCATCATAATCTTGTTTTGGTGAATGCTTGGATTGGAGTATCTGCACTTTACCTAAGTAAAAGAAATTAAAAGAATGCCTAAAATTGGAGCAGTTGAAGATATGCTTACACAACAAAGACCTTGGTAACAGCCATCTTCAAAGTGTTGGCTCAAGTTGAAAAAACTAACCAACCACTTTTGTTTCTGCTGCTTAATAGAACTAGCCCTGAATTACCTAAAGACATTAATTCAAAGTGGATGAAAGAGGCCCCAAATGAAAAAATCCAAACATACTCAGAAAACATGGCTCCCTTTTGAAATGTTAATTGACTAATAATTGAAACAAGAACTTGTACAAAGCAGAATATAGCTGATAAATTTTGGTTTCTGAATTTTACAAAATAAATAAATTCAATAACAATGAACTAACAAGTGTCATCTAAAACACCAGAGCAATATAACAGAACAAAAAGAGTGTTAAACACGAGAAAAGCATGATCATGCTATCTCCATCCAAGAAAACATCGATTAAAATGATGCTATAAACAACAAAGGAAAAATCATAAAGGGAAAAAGGAGCATCAGTGTGAGGATCATCATCATCAAACAAAACAAAACCAAGTTAGAGCTGAAAGAGAGGAAAACAAACCTTTGCTATCTGGTTATTCTGGAAAGGGCAGCACACAGGATTATATAATACAGAAAATGTTCATAAAAAAAAATATATATAGACTGAGAGAAAATGTTTCAGGTATTTCCATTGTGTTTCGGTGGTTGCCGTGGATCCCAATTAATATGTATTATATATGTTTTTAATTTGTTTTGGTGGCTATATGTGTTTTTAATTTTAATTTCGATACTTATCTTAAAAATTATATTCATGTTATATGTTATATTTTAAATATAAAAAATAATAAATAAAGCTTTTATTTAATAATTAAAAAATTAAAAATAAATCTTTAATCTGATTCTTAACAATTTATAATTTAAACATAATAATTCTTAATGATTATTAAATTCCAAATCATCGTTTAGCAGGTTATCAAATAGTAATCATAATAACGTATTAGATCATATTTGGTGTGTTGACCTGCTATTTAACACTACTATCAAAAATATTAAGCATAAATTAACACATCATCATGCTTAGCTTTCAACAGTCTACTATGAGGATTGATTTACTAAATTTTATATTTTGTTAAAAGGATCAATTTAGGATTTTATAATCACCCTATTCAAATTACAAATGGTTGGCCCACTGGGTGTTGAGTTTTTGGGTAAGTTTTGGATAAAAAGAACTGTACTTTACGTGGAAGGTAGAGGGAGATGCTCAGATGAGAACTTGTTTAGGTGTTATAAATTATAGCCATTAAAAGGAAAACGACATGATTGAGGTTGATGCTTGAGGATAAGGGTGGGCAGGTGGGGAATCAAAATAAAAACTATTTTTTTTTTTTGATGTCTAAAAACTATTTTTGTAGTATAATGGAATTTACTGATTTTTTTTTGTCTTGTGGAAATTACTGATTTGATAATATGAAATTAATTACTACTATTAGAAATAAATATTATGAACCGTCCTAGGCTTGACAAAAGTACTAAACCACATAGTATTTCCAAATTATAATTAAAAATTCTTTGTTAGTTTGAACAAATGTAATGGGGTATATCTAAAGTAAGCTCAAACATTTTGTGCTTATTGAATGAGCCATTCTTTATGAGCCATTAAATTTCATTAAATACAAATCAAAGGATATTATAAAAGAGGAGTATTG